>JABUQX010070727.1:15000-57017 GCA_015478945.1 Trachelipus rathkii | reverse complement strand
GGGTGCGTGGGTAATATCTAGATACGCAAAGAATAATAGCAATGATAACTATAATAGTGGGGAGATAAATAAAGCTATGGTTGTTACAGGTTAAATAGAAAATGATAATAAAATACCGCATTCTGAACTAATCTTAAAAAAAATACAGCAAATGATTCATAGCGCTTAGAAAAATAAAAAAGATGAGGCTGATAGTTATACCATAAATGAGAATCTAGACCATATTTGCATAACTGGGCATGGTGTTATGAAGAGCTTATATGGAGACTCCTTGCGGAATATGAAATTTTAGACGGATGATTCACTTTACTTATACCAGCGGAGGAGAAGTGGGAAAGAAGGGTGGGGGTTGTGCCTTTATGTTAAAAAGCCAAAAGTTCAATCGTTTAATGGACGGACTTAAAAATGAATCATGATAATTTGAAATCGGTAATGTGGGGTAGATTCTTAGTATAAATAATCATTTTAGATGAGGGGCATTTTATTAGACTCCTTGGCCAGAGTCAAGAATTAGACGGTGGAAATTGTGAAAAACAGAAAAAGTTAGAGGACAGCATGCCCACAGTAAAGAAAGGTTATAGTCATAAATGGGTGATTATTTTTTCCGGGGCATTCATTGGGATTCGCTATGTCTTAATATGGACCAAGTTTAGTTCTGCTGCAATAAATGTATACTAGATAACTTTTGACCCAGATGGTTCAAGAACCCACAAGATAGCGATGCACTACTAGAGTTAATATTAACTAACGATGAAAGTTTTGGTGGATGAAGTTAGAGTTGAGGAGAATTTAGGGATTAGTGGACCATAATATAATTAGATTTATATGAATTGTAATATCTGGGCCCAAATTTGCAAGTTAATAAGGAAAAGATCTTTGATTTCTTCCGAAATGGCGATTTTAGCAAATTTCGAGACATGCGTAGTACAACTAACTGGGATAAAAGAGTTTAAAGAGGACCAAAACTGTTTTATCATGTGGGAACTTTTTAAGCAAAATTTAGATACATATTCATCAGTATGTTTTAAAGAGATAAAACATTAGGGTGGCAAAAGAGAAAACCTGTTTGGTGAATAGAGAGATAAGAGAGAAAAATTAATGAAAAGCGTAGATGTTGTGCAGAACACAATTCAAGGAAGGGTGTTGAAGCCCCCCTCTGGGGGGCTACAAGCTAGTGGCATTTACTACAGAGGGGAATGCACATGAGTGAGTGTTTCAGAAGGAGCAAAGTATAGGAAAAAATAGAAAATGAACCCGACCAAAGTCAAGATCGCCAGACATCGCTACCACAAAATATCAGATGAATGAGAAGATGCTGACAATAATAAGATGAAAAAAAATTTCTCTTCGACGCCAGGACAGTCGAAGCGAGTTTAGACACAGGGCACGAATCGAGATTTAGAAAACTTGTGTCAGAGCGAGGCGCGTACTTAGCCGAATTGCGCCGCCACAAAAAAAGAAGGATCTTCTCAGTATATACGAAAATCTTCGCACGAATGTCATTAGCTCTCTCTCAATGGCTGTTGACTATTTAATAAATTGTCATGACAGGTTAGAAAGTAAATTCCAATGAAGGAGCCTCTTGAAACCTCCTGCTGGTCCGAAATTAAACATTATTAGCCCGCATTTTCTCAGATGATAGATCTTAAGTGAGGTTATTTACACGAGAGCAGTAGCGAGACAAATGGTCGCTTCGAGATCGACCGACTTATGCGCAACAACTATGCTCGGTCTTGCGAGAAATTTGTTTTGACTAGTGTCGATGAATTATAAGAAATGTCGCACTCGCGCAAGGAACGAACACAGATTCTAACAGAACTCAAGGATAGTTTGGGACTCGTTACATCCTCTAGTTTCTTTGGACTAAGTAACTGGACAGCTTCTACTGTGTTAACTCCAATCTCGTGCAGCTCTCACCAATACATAGCAGAAAGTATCATCTCTTGGAATAATTAGATCAAAGTCAGGCTCTATAAGACGATCGTAAATCAAAACCGCTGTCTATTTGAAACTGGAGTTAATCCATATTTAATGAAGGCATACGCCAAGTAAATGCTGGTGCTTCTTAGGAACCCCACCTGATGGTATATAGTGAATATATATATATATATATTAATGATAAATTATAATATATATATATCTTGAATATATAAAATATAAATAGTTAGTAATATATATATTAGGATATAATAATATATATATATAAATATATATATATTAATATATTATAAATATATATATATTATAATAATATATATATATATATAATAGAATAGTTTTTTTTTACCGTCTAAAAAATGAAAAAATTTTCCAAATGGTTATTTGTTTTTCTTCATTTTTTCCTGACATGAGATATAAAAAAAAATTCATTAAAAAAAACGAAAACAGATATTATTTTTCTTCAAATTTAGTTATTTGGTACCAAGCTCACATTTAAACGTGTAAACAAACTGACGTTTGTATTAAATGTTTTGGTAGAACTTAACGTAAGGTGGTGTCAGCCAGGGTTGACTATTCTCTGTTCAAAAATTTTGGAAAGTGATACAGATGATTTAAAAATATTTGTTTGAAAAAAAACAAATTTCAAAACGGTGTTAACTGAAAATTTATTACCCACTAAATGGATGTATTTAGTGCAAAAAAAATGAAATATCTGAAAATTAAAGATTTTATGGCAGTTTTTGTGTGAATATTCAAAAGAAAAAAATTTACTCTCTTCACGCCCAAAACTAATTCAAAAAACAAACGAACAGTTTTTTTCTTTTTGTTTTCATTAAAATTAAAGATACCATAGTTGTTCATCAAAAAAACATTGACTTTTACAGTTTGGAATAGTTGAGGTTTTGCATGAAGTCTCCCCTTAATTATTCCCAGCAAATTGGTACGGTTGAAAAAGTTTTTCTTTGCTTCGATATGATAGCTAGTAAAAAAGGTTCACTATGGAAGGTTAAAAATATATTATATAATATATATATATATATTATATATATTTAATATATATATTATATATAGTATATATATTATATATATATTTATATATATATATATGATATAATATGTATATAATATATAATATATGTGATATAAATATAAATATATATATAATATATATATATATAATATATATATAGATATAGGTAAACCATATTTTATATATATTATATAAGATATTATATATATATATATATATAATATATATATATAATATATAATATATAATATAATATATATAAATATATATATATAAATATATAAATGATAATATATATATAGTATAGAATATAGTATATATATATGATGTATATATATATATATAATTATATATATTATATATATATAGATAGATATATAATATATAATAGTATATATTATATATATTATATATATAATATAAATATATATTGATATAATATATTATATATAGTAAAAAAAATATTAATATTATACCGTAAAAAAATACTTAATAATTTTTGTTAAGAATGTTTTTAACACTATGTCTTTCGTAATATATGGTTAGTACATTTTCCGAATTTCTCCGGTTTTTATTAGTCGCGCTTGTATATATATTTCTAATGTGCGATAAGATATCAGTCACTATTAGTCACAAAGAAAAGACATGAGACTATTTCCAGCTTTTGAATTCGATTTTTTCTATGCTGATACGTCAGTCATTTGTTTCTTTCTTAGCTTCAAATGTATTTTTTTTCTCCGCACATGTTGATTGTATCAATAGTAAGAGCGGAAGGACGACCTAGCCTACTATACCGAAGATAGAGTTAAATAATTTATAGTTGAGCAATCATTACCACTAGTACATATATATTATATATATATATATATATATATTAAGTATAATAAATATAATTATAATAAAAAGTTTAAAAGGAAGATATATATATAATATATATATATATATATATTTATTATTTATATATATAGTGATATATATATTTATTTAGAGGTTAAATAATATATATTATATTTATATAAGTTCCCCGTGTCCAAAACTAGAGCAAAGATTTTTTAGCTTTGCCATAAAACAATTCGAAAATTTTCACAGAGAACTGTTCAGTGTTAAATAGGTCAAGGATCAATGAGGTTCTGGAGTTCAACATAGCTGGGTTGAATTGGTATGTTAGACGTCGGAACTGGAAAATGAAGTAATATTATATATATATATATATATATATATAGATATATAAATTATAATATAAATCATTAATATATATATATATATATAATATTATTATTATAATAAATATATATATTATATATATAATATATATTATATAATATATATATATAATATATTATATTATATATATATATTAATTCAGACTATGGTCTGTTTAATGTTTGGCTTGCATAAACTACTGATATCTATCTAATTGGCTTTTTAACTTTTTCAGGTATATAACTTTCCAGGATGTTTATTAAATTTGTAACATATTGTTTAAAACCTGTAATTTCCCCTCATGTAGTATTCAACAAATCACGGCCCTTTTCACCATTGTACACATTTTTTAAGTGTTTAAATCTGAATGTGTACAGGAAATCATTATATTTGCATAAAAGACAAATTTATGCCATATCAAAAAGAAATGACTTTGTAAAAAGGCGATTTGTGTTGCCATCATTGTTAACTTTATGTTTTGGTATTCCCTTTTTTGGAAGAGAGCCTACATATAGTGATGAAAAATTCAAAATAATTAAGATTTTGCAGAAAGCGATTTTAGAGAGATGGGTAACTTTTTTAATAATATTTTTTTATGAGATTGACTAGTGGTGGGTATAGGACAATTTTAAAGCCAGGTGAAAAGCTTTTCCTGTATGGCTACTTTTTTCATTTCCAGTGTTTTTTGGAATCACGACTGCCCCATTCACACAAAAAAAACATGGATATTTGGTATATTCTAATTGTCCAAGTACCATATCAATAACTTTCAAATCTGCACACAGAAGGCATGGTACTCATCATATCTCACTTTCATTTTAGTAATATTTTAAAATTCTTTTTAAAAAGTAAGCATTCATAGAGTTATTAACTTGTTTAAATTTTTCTTTGTGCATAGGTGAACTCTATCGGTTTCCTCTCTTTATTAGTTTTTCTTAAAGATATTTTTATTTATCATACTTTTCACTAAACTATAGTTTCTTTTTCTTCTCTTAACTGCTTTGTCTCAAACTAAACTGCCAGTTAAAATGAGAAGTAGGACAATCTCAGTTTTGATGTTTAATTTTTTCTTGTGATAGGCCAACTTTAGTCCCCATGTTTGCGACAATATAATTTAGCTGATCAGGCAATATAATTTAGCTGATCTGATTCAGAAAATTGTTCCTCCTCTGTATTTATTACCATATTCCGTTGATAAATATATTTTGATCTTTCTCTATAATCTGTTGGTTTAATACTGTAATTTGCTTTTATAACCGACTTTTGACTTCAGATGAGACAAATAAAAAAATAAAAGTAATTCTGTTTCTTAAATGTTTAATCTTTTAATTAAACAGTTTGACTTTTTTCAGATGGCAAAAAAGAATACGACAACGATGTTGTTGAAGTAAGCTTATATTTGGCCGTAATCCAGTCATATCTAGGAAATAATGAAATAGCTTTGCAAGTCTTTCAATGTTGTATTGAAGCTCAAGAAAATAAAATGAAAAATGTGGGAGAAGAAAATATAGATAAAGTTACTTATGATTTATGGGCCATGAGCCATGACTGGTTTGCGAGATATCTTTTTAATGTAGCTCATTACGATCGTGCGCTTGAACACTTTAAAAGAGCTTATGAATTTTACTCAAAAGTGAAAGAGGAACATGACCCTGAATTGGCAGTTATTTTAAATGATATCGGAACTATTTGCGGCTTGCAAAATAAGTATGATGAAGCCATTTATTACTTCAATAAAGCTATCAACTTGGCACTACTTGGTGAAGGGGAAGATCTTTCCTCATATTACATTAATCTCGGTATAGCGCATATGCAGAAAAATGCTTTGAAAGAAGCAGAATGGAGTTTGAAAACGGCAATGAAGATTGCAGAGAGATGTAATGAAGAAGAAACGGTAAATAAATCTATAACATGTCTTGAAGCTTTGAAACATTTGAAAAGATGATTTTAACATAACCTACTCAGATTTAATTAAACTAGTTGATTCGCAATTGTCAGAGTTTCATTTATTTTTGAATTACACTAACTATTGGTTCTATTGTTACTAATTTATTTAAAAATATTTTATAATTTTGTACCGTTTTTTATTTCCATGCTCAGTCAGAAAAAATTTCCTTTACCTTATATAATTTGTGTCAGTACTAGCTACTGTAATGTTAATTTAATCTTGAGTACCTCGGAACAAAATGAAAAGTGCCTATCAACCTTGATTAAGCACTTAAATATCTACTTAATATTTAACACTGATACGATACTGAAATATAAAAATTTTCCTGAAACAATTTTTACGAATACGGTCTTATTTCCTAATGTTTTACTGAACCAATTCTGAACCTGACCTATGACTGTCTGTAGCAAACTATATACAAACTAGAAAAGCTAAATGTATTAAAACATTAACAATAATATTCTAAAACACACACACAAATATATATATATATATATATAATAATATATATATATATACATATATAATATATATATATATATATATATATTATATCACCATAATGTATATATATATATTATCATTATGTTTATATATAACGATATATAAATATATATATATACATATAATCAAATATTATATATATAGTATTAGTATATATATATATATATAATATATATAGTGTGTGTGTGGGGGGGCCAAACTTACCAAAGCCCTCGCATGAAATATTGAAAACCTACGATATGTACAAGAAAACCAATAAAACATATTTGGAATCAGCGTATGAAATGTATGTAAAAATTTTTTTTTGTGGGGCTTGAGCCCGACGGGGGACAGAGAGGAACGAAGTCTCCCCCCGTCCACCGGGAGGCCAGAGACCCCGACTCCTTCCAAATTTTTGCGGTTTACCGGGGGTATTCTTTAGTAAAAAAAAAAATTATAAAAATAAAATTAAATATTTTCTACTCTTTTATCCATGGCAAGCCGAGAGCATGTTTTTATATAATTAACTAGATTTACATTGACAATCATCCAACAACATCGACATTTAAAACTGACTGACTCACCGAGCTCACTTTTATTCAAAAAATTTATCGTACACTTTATAAAACGTATACTATATATTTTTATTTATAACTATTTAATTAAAATAACGTTTTATTTAATAAAAATTTACCACATTGCCAAATTATCTTATTTGTTTGTGTACAACAAAAGTACTTTTTACCGATATCATGGAGCTTTGGTAAGTTTCACTATAATATATATATATAAAATATATTATATAATATATATATATATATATTATAAATTATATAATTATATAATATATATATATATATATAATAATATATATATATTAAAATATATATATATTATTATAAAAATATATATATATATATATATAAGATATATTATATACAGGGCGGTCGTTATGGTCTTGGCAAGGGGGCTGCTTATAATATATAATATAAATATATAATAATATATAATATATATATATATTATATATATATATATATTATATATATATAAATATATATATAATAATATATCCAACCTCTGAAGAGCCCACAATCCATATCTCAAAAACTAAATATCAACAGGAAAAGGGGAAGAAAAGAGTGAAGTGATGTAAAAAATTTAGTGCGGTGAAGAAATGTATAAAAAAAAAACTCAAAAAACTACATAGATACAGGAAAAGGAATACATTTTGGAATCCTTGTAAAATTTATAGTTTGATGAAAATTTAAAAAAACAAAAAAAAAAAATTAAACAAAAAATTGGCTAATTTTTTTTTGGGGGTGAAGCCGGAGCCGGCGGACATAGATATATAATAATATATATATATATAATTATATTAATATATATATAAATATAGTAAATTAATTATTATTATAGATATATAATTAATATATATATTATTTGTAAAGGTATTACACGCAATTGTAGGCTCGAGCCGACGGGGAACACAGGGGACGTTTCCATAGCCGTAGGGGAGGCGGTAGAAACCCCGCGACTATCCCAAATACTAAAAAGCGGGGGTTCCGGAGACATGTATTTATTCCTTTTGTTTTTTATTATTTGATTTCTAAAATCTATTGTCGTTTCCCGGAAGGCCGAGAACCCCGACTCCTGCCAATCTCGGTAACCTTGGGGTATTTTTCAGTTAAAAAAAACAAAAAACTAATTATATATATATATAGATATTTTATACTGTGTTAACGTTATATATAGATATGCCAAACATTCGATGAATCATATACTTTAATTTATTAACAATAATTTTTTTGATTTTATGTATTTTTTTTTACATTTTTCCTACATAACAATATGAACAGATTAGACTTGGGTGGGCTTTCCTGTATTTTTTTATTTTATTTGAAGAATGATAAAAAAGATTTTGTTTTTTTTTTTTTTATTTTTTTTTTTTTTTTATACCATTTTTCCGCACTAATATTTAGACCCAGGGCATTCCATACAATGTTATTCCTTTTCCTCTGTAGCGTTATTTTAATATGGGATGTTCTCTCTAGAGGCTGGACCAATTATATATATATAATATATATATATAATATATATTAATATATAAATATACTATATATATATAATAATATATGATAATATATAATATATATATTATACGTAATATAATATTAATCACATATATTATATATATATATAAACATTTATAATAGTATATATATATATTATATATATATGGATATATAGTTATATATATATATATAGTATATATAATATCATATATATATATATATATATAATAGTATGATAATAATTATATAAATATATATATCATATAGTTATTATATATTTATATATATATTAGTATAATATATATATATAATATAATTATATATATAAAAAATATAATATATATAATATATTAATCATAATATTATATATATATATAATAATATATATTATAAATTTATATATATATATACTATAATAATATTTATAATAGACATATATATATATTTAAAGATATTAATATATTATAATATTATATATTTAAAAAATAATATGTATATAGTATATTTATATTATATTAAATATATATAATATATATAATAAGTATATTAGTATATATAATTTATATATATCATATATATACTATATTTATATATATCTGTATATAATATATATATATATATAATATATATAATATAATAATATAATATTATATTAATATAATAGATATATATAATATATATAATATAATATTATATATAATAATATAGTATAATTATATATAAAATATATATAATATATATATGTAGTAATATATAATATATATACTTAGTATAATATATATATATATAATATATATATAATATAATAAATATATATATATATATATATATATATACTATAATATATATATATATATTATATATATTATATATAATATATATATAAAATTATATTATATAAACTAATTATATATTAATAATATATATATATATTAATATATAAATATATATTATAGTATAATGATAATATATATAATAATATAATAAGTATATATATATATATATATATATATTTAAATTATTATATATATATATATATATATAAATTAATATTATATATATGTATATAAAGTATATATTATATATATATAATATTATATATATATATATAGTTTATTATACTATAAAATATTTAGATAAATTAAGTGGTATATATAGGGCTACGGCTGGGAATGTGGTACATGGTAATATGGGAAGTAATGCATTAGCTGGTTTGATATACAGAAATACAATTTAGAATTATTTTGAAACGTGTCGTACAACTATGAATATGGGAATAATAATCTATAATCATGGAGTAAAATAGGTGAAAGAGAATGATGGATAGGTTATTATTTAAGATTAGTTGGTTATCCTCACTAGAGGATTACTAGATTGCTGTAGATAATAATAGAGCCACTATTGTTTCTACTTTCAATAGATATATGCAAAATAATCGATTTTATTGATAGAACAGGACTTAAATGCAATGTTATTTTTCTTATTATACTTATTTGTAGATTTAATAAATTAACATTACTAAATAAAAGGTGGCCACCTACATAGTTAGGGAAATATAGCCCCTGAAGGAGACATGCACATAATTACCAAAGGAAATATTACTATTAAATAATAATGATCACCAATTGAGATTATCAATACTTCTACAGATATTATCAGGAGTATTGATAGCGCAAGATATATTAAGTAGAGATGAATATTAATGTAGAACTATGATCATGACGGAATATGATTTTTAAGTATATAAGTAAAAACAACGTAGTAATTAGGTTATCTATGCCCTATAGGTACTCTAAATTAAATTAAAGTATTTATAACTTATCTCGAATAATATCGAATGAAGGAGTAATTGAGCTATTATGAAGTCTGTGAATGGACCGAAGTGAATAAAACAGATATGTCTTAGAGTATGTGGATTAATTATTAATTATAGTCACTAAGTATTTAATTATGTAAACTTTGAATAAAACCACAGTTAAACGCATCATAATACTCTCAAGATCTAGTTTGGAGAAAGCTAGAAATAAAAATGATTAAAAGTCATAAATATTACAGACTAAGCATTGTAATTCATGTGCGAACCTGACGACAGTGCTTAATGAGTAAAAAGCGAATTCACGGTTTAAAAAATTGTACAGGCATAGATTGACAACAGCAAACTGATAACAGTGAAATCCATAAGTGAAGAATCATAGAAAAGAAAAATATAAATTTAGACGTGACCTGAAGTAGGCCAAGAAAAAAATGTCACACATTTTATGTGTGCAGGGCTACCTTTTAGAGAACGATGTTGATCACACACACGATTTGGGGTGACACGTACGTGCAGCTTCGTGAGAATCTTAAATAAGAGGTAAAAAAGCATCTATGAGAGTATGCGGGGTAAGTTCGCAGAAGGCGGGATGCCAAGTACCGTGGTTAGATCGATCTGGAGTCGGTCAAATTAACATATTCCGATTCGGGATATCGGATTGCTGGGAGTGTCTCGAGAGTCGCGGATGATCGTATGGATCGGATCGGGTAAGAGCTAGAGGACGGGCTGAGAGGAGTGAGGAATGTTCTTTGCACGTCATCAAGAACAAAAGGCTCGATTTCTCAAGATTCGGACATAAGATACAGTCTCATATTAATACTCTTACATGTATTGATAATCCAGAGTTAAGAGTCAATAAAATTTTTGAGTCCAGTAGTTCGAGTGAGGTCCAGATAGAAATTAATAAACTATACGATATATTTTAGCAAATTGTACTATATAATTTAGTAATTTATTATTGAAATGTTATCTCCATAGAAGCATGCCCATGCTTTATTATTATTTATTATATTTAATATAGAATTATAAATTTTCGTAGTTCTTAGTAATAATTAGGGTTTGTTAGTTAAAACTGTATATTAGGGGGATTTAAAAACTAGGTGATATTTGCAATAATGTGATTTGTGATAAAGTTATAAATGAATTAATAATTGTAGTATAGTGGACTTTCTATACAGTATGGTTTCCGCCGAAAACAAAATATATATTTCGGATTGTAATATCGCTGGGTCGCTCACGCATTCCGTTGTCGTATCTTTAATGGGTATTTTGACGTATTAGATTTTGTGAGCGGAAATGTATATTTGGGACTATCCGCGGGGATCACATGCTCGAATAAGAGTAAAAAGCACTTATCATCATTGACAGCATTGACGAAGTTCAAAAACAACTATCCGACAATGGATTGGCGAGGGAGTATATGTACGTTACTCACTCAGTGATGTAATCATCGTTTAATTATTATGGATATAGTTATTATTGTCATAATGCATCAACTTATTAATAAGTGCTAATGTGTTGAATTTAGGATTATATTTTGGTAATATATTTCATAATATTATTATAATTATAATTACATTAGATTTTTGACTTAAGACCAAATTTAGTTAGGGTTTGATATTAATAGTTAGCAACAAATGACAAGCCCTATAGGGTGCTTTGTGGAGATTTGGCTTATTATATATATATATATATATATACTATAATGAGCTAATGTTTGAGTAAGTATATATAGTAATATATATATAATATGATATAGTGTTATTATATAATATAGTTAAGTTGATACAATAGGATATGAAAAATAGTTAAACTTTGGACAGAAACACCAATAGGCTAGTCTCGCGATAGGCCCATGTGGGTGCTATGGTTACGCGCAAATCGTCTCTGAGCCTTTCTCTATTTTTCTCTTAATGGAGTGTTCTCTGTTAAGACTGTCGTTAGAAATACTTTATAGCGCAGATAGCAGAAACAACTTATTATGGACGAACTCTCCAGAGTCATGAAAGTACTACCGAATGGAACGAGTTTATAGTACAGGCGTGAATGACACGAACAGAATAAGACCTAGTTTTCATATGAGAATGAAAGAGGCTCTGATTTCAAAAAATATCTCATGGAGAGAAAATATATACCAAAACTCACTTAAAAGTACCCTAATGGTAGTAATATCAGAGATACCTATCTTATTTGAGACTAAATAAAGAAAAAATGGTTTACTATTAAAATCGGTTAAAGCAATAGCAAAGCATGTGTTAAGATAAACAACTAAGGGGTAGGTATATCAATGAACAGGGGCAAAGCCCCCTTCTTAGGGTAAGTATAATATATGATATATGAATAATATATATTTTATAATATTATATTAATTATATATATAATATATATATATACTATTATTATATATATATATATATATTAAATAATATAATATATTAATTAATATATATAATATATATAATTATATATATATAGATAATATTATAATTAATATATATTTATTATAATATACTTATTATATATATATATATATAGTGAGCTAGTCAGGGATATTATATATACGTGTGTGATAATCATATTGGTAATTTGACCACTATTAGGTAAACTTGACGATCTACCCAATACTTATTCCCTTAAATAGCAATATTTTGTGAATAATCTGTTTTTTAATCTATTTTAAAATATTACTGATTATATAGAAAAGGCCTAATTATAAAAAGTGATTATAATTACAAGCACACAAAAAATATAAATTATTGATAAAAAATCTAATGTCTAATATATAATAAAAGTATTTTATTATTTATAAGTTTTTTTAATTAAAAGCTTATCCATATTTTCAGTATTATACTGACTTATTGGTTATATATGATATATTATATTATATATATATATATATTAGGGAATAGTTGAAATTCGTATATAGACCACCATTTTGATAGGTCATATTAAGTGTATATGCGGACCATCTTAGTATTTTTATAAAATTACCTTTTCTTTTACTGACTTGTTATATATAAAATTATTCAAATTTTTATATTATATTATTATTTAATTTATTTACATTTAATGAATTATATATTATGTTTTTATATTATATATTATTAAAATTTATAAGTTAATATAATAAGTGAAATAAAAATATAATGTATCTTATAACTAATGGATATCAATTGAATAAATAAAAATAAGTAAATTAATAAAAATAATATAGGTGGTATACTAGATTCACCTAATATCACTCATAATAATTTTGACTTAATTCACTTTTGGGAATTCTGAATTTTAAGTTTTTTAGTAAATTAATAATAATATTTCATACATTTTATTTTATTTTAAATTTGTTTTTAATACTTATATTAGAAAGTTATCAAAGTTAACTATTAATTAATATTTTATATTAATTATATATATATAGAATTAATATTTTATATACCTGTTTTACCAGATTGCGAGATATGGACCCCAACTCTTATGTTACATGCACCCAATCACTAACCGAATCCCGTTCTCAAACCCTCAATTTATATAGGTGAATAAAAGTAAAAATGACTGAAATAATGAGAAGAAAACTACTATGATGATATAATTCTCAGGATCATTGGATTTGAAAATAATATAGCACGCCTTTAATACGATCAATTTGAGTTACGTTTGGTTCTACTGGTTCTTCGATGTTAAATGAAAATCGACACCAAGTGCTGACCTGAGAAAGAGGGCTCGTCCCTACATATTTATTAAATTGTGATGCACTACTGCTAAAAGTAACTCTTTGTTCCCGTGCACGACGAAATATTTCTTAAATCGGAAAAATCTCTTGCCTGTTATCAAAATATCGGCCATATCAAAACACAAATGACATTTGTGACGAAACACCAAAACACAAAGTAGTTTTTTCGTTATATATATATTACAAACTTTCTGCAACTCTAAATGATATCTATTTGTTCTTGACACCTTTTTCTAACAGACCTTTTTCACAACAAAGTTTAAAGTTTAGAAGCCAAAAAAAGAAATTCACTACTAGCGATTCTTGTCTTTTGCTAAAAGATAGAGTAATATGATATTCTATTGAAGGTGTCTGCTTTCATGCTAATCTTTTACCTCCTTATTATTGTGCTGGTTTGATATATTTCTGGCTTTTTAATAAGATTTTTTATTTTAAAAATCAATTAGGACCAATAACAAATATTAAATTCTCTTACTTTAGCTTTTATGTAGAAAAGATAGAACTCTCTAAACATGAAACTGTGTTGATGTATCTAGCGCTTCGTTATTAGGTAAATCCATGAAAAAATGACGTCGAAATTTTTGCTTATTTGCTGTAATTCTTTTTCATGTATATTTATATTAGTATTATATCTTATATATCTATTCCAGTCATTATAGATGGTTCTTCACCTTGAAATGTACTTTACGTTTAATAGCAGCATTTAGCAACAGGCTTTCATGTTGCATCTAGAGGCAAGGCATCTGCATCTCTAACGCCCGTCTCAAAAACAATAGATGTTTTGGAATATGAATAGTCTTAACACACCTCGCTCCAGAAACCGGGTCTTTAAAATAATAAGTAATACAATAATAGTAATCGTATAATCATCACCTGTCAAGCCTTTTTTCACCTTTTGGTTTGTTACGAAGCAATCGTGAGGTAGAACACTAAACTATACCACCACCAATGTTGATTAGCATTATATTATAAATATTATGACCAACTACATTATTTCCATACGGTCTGAGTAATATCTTTGCTTATCAGATATATAAAGTTGAGTAAACATTATAGTCTCATAAATTTCATATAAGATGTAAATACTATCCGATATCCGCTCACTCAATAAATAAATTCATTGCGATGCTGAGTAAAGATAATGCTAAAATGCGTATAATGCGGTTTAGAGAAAAATTTATATGTCAAGAGTCACTAGTGAATACTGCTTTACACCTCTAGTCTTTTACCTGGCTATTATACCGTATATATATATATATATATAAATATATTTATAGCATTTGAAAAAAATAATTCATTTGAGAAAAAGTGAGTATATTTTTTTATTCTCAAAAGCAAGCGAATAATAAATAGTTGAAATAAAAAAAATTATTATTGTAACTTTGTATAATGCATACTAAAGGATGTTCTAAGTTTCGTAAAATTTATCTGAGATTTGACTGCTGGGTCGGTAAGTCGTGAGTAAGTTCGAATAAAATTTTGTTTAAGTGTAAGTAAGTCTAGGTATTAAAGTCGGTAGTCGGGAGTCGTAAATAAATTTTTGTTATATAGTATTGAGAGTCGGGTATCGAATTTTTATGTTATAAAGTGTAGGATCGGTATAGAATGTATCGTAGCTAAGGCCGGACGAAAATAACCAAATTGGAATATTGAAGGAGTCTCACGGTATATATTAATAGGTGGATCGGGGAGTACTCCGATAAATATTATTTTATTATACTCTACCTCCGTAAAGCTACTGTGGTTAAAATATAACTAGGTAATTATATATATATATATATAGAGCTATTTATTGGGAACCAAGAGAATTTTTGATAGGTTCCTCAATTACCTGTATTTTCTATGGATAAATAAAATTTACCCGATCCAAAAATTTATATATGTAGTATAATATTAATATTAATATATTATTATTATATTATTTAGCTTGATAAATTAGTCATGGCATATTTGTATTACCCTATTATAATAATAACTTAGTTTATATGTTATATATTCTTAAAAAATTATAATAAAAACATATAATGCTAATTGCAAATCTATTAATAGTAAGTATTGATCATTATATGGAAATATTTTATATAGAATAACAGTTGATAATTCAGAAAACACTTATTACCGGAATTTCTATTCATAAAAATTCATAACATAAATAGCATATATATTATATATTATACCTATACTGTAGCCTTATAATGTACATATTATTGCAACATAATGAAGATATTACAAAGGATAATCTTATTAAAATATATTTATTTTATCTACTAATCCTTTAAGGTGATTAGGTTTTTTATGGTAAGTATATACTGAATTAGTATACCTATTTTTACTTTATATCAAGTTCACCTATACAGTTATATAATTAACCATTTTTTTATAAATTAAAATTATATCTGTATTTATAGATAATATATTCCAAAATGTGATGACTTCCCAGTTATTATGGATATATATATAAGTATTTGGTATTTTAAGCGCGAGAATCATGAAAACTCAATACTTACCACAAAATGATATATATAGCAGAACTGTCTATAATCTCAAGATTTTTATATATAAATAAATAAAAAAAACATGAGTATTTAGAAAAATATGTAAATTATAAGACTAATAATAAATAAAAATATAATACATTATGTTGTAGTGACAAGTCCAGTAATGGGACAAGTCGTAGTTATACGGCTCTGCATAAAAGTATTTAAATAAAAAACTCTATACATAAGCCTTTTTATTCTCATATTAACATACCAAACTTGAAATGATAAACTTCAATTTTATATTATATATCAATACATTATCTATGTCATTGTAGGTGACTATTAAGATAAACATAGTATTATATTTACTAGATATAATGGTAGTAGTGAAAAATTTTTATAACCTTATAGTCTGGGGGAGCGGTATAGACCGTAAAACTAAATATAGTGATTAATAATAATAATAATAGTAAAAATAATTACTAAAAAAAATAATTTATTTATTATAAAAATCTAAATCCATCATGCGTTTGAGTATATATATTCCTAGGTAAAGAGATGACTAGTTTAATAATAAAGTCCACGAAATGGGAATATAGTATATATATACCAGTATTCTAGAATATTATGTAGCTACACTTAGTCAATTATAATTTAGTAGCCATACATGAAACCAATCCAACCAAACATGATCATTATATATGATAAATGACATGATCCACCAATAAGGGCTGAATTAATAGTAGTGTAGATGGGTATATAATATTACCCCCGATATGATTTTATAGAAAATCGTGATAGTATAGTTATAAGAGAGAGAGATATGACTATAAAAAGATTACCAAAGGAAACTTAATAACAAAATACTGATGTTATAGATAATGATGAGATTAAAGGTACCTATAATCGATTTTTGCGCCGTCGGTCTGTCAGCCGAAGAACCACGACCAGTTACAGCCTAGTAGACTATTTATTAAAAAATGGGCACGAGACCCACCTCCAGGATATTTCTCATATTTGGATGTTTTTATAATGTATCACAGTATATACATAATTCTATATAAAAAAAATATATAATTAAAGCTGCAATAAAAAAAATAATCAGAATAAACTGATATATTAGTCTTTATATAGGAAAAAAGGTTTAAGAGTACTCTACGTCAATTAATTTTAAATTAATAATTTATTACCACAAATATATATATTCTATTATATAAAAAAAAACTAATTAGTGAGGGAGCCTTACTAATATTGCTCGTTTATTAAGGGTCCATCCTAGTTCTAATAAGTTTATAATATGATTAAGATTTATAGTTATGTATTATAGAGCTAATATTTTATAGTAGAGTGGTGGTATCATGTTAATATATATATAAGTATATATTGCCTTAACAAAACGTGTAGTGCAAAGCACGGAGCTAGAGGGTCTGAAATGAGATCTCACCTTGACTTGTGCAAAATTAAAATGAAAGTCAATTGTTTAAGCAACTCTATTTTATTATCATAGAGTATGACTGTTACTATTTTTCTATAGTAAGAGAGTAGGATGATTTATTCTATTTTATCTCTGCGATAACTTGGGATTATTATTTTTCAGCTTTAATAATTTCCTTTTTAGATTTTATCATACCGTAAAGTAAGTAAGTATATAATATATATATATACTATATATGCTCGTGTTGATGTATCCCTGTAAAATAGAAGATGAAGTCTATTTTTTCCCTAGGTTACGTATCGAACAAAATTTAGAACTGCGCGCTGAAGAAGAAGAAGTTGAAACTATTTACCCTTTTTATTTTATAAACCTTCTTGTTTGTGTTTTAATGAAACTATGGAGTATGAGCAACACTACACTATCTGCACTTACTTATAATATATAAGTTATTACGCGACAATAGCACCCTTAATAGAAACGGTTTGTGCTAGTGTACTAAATTTAAGAACTTTCAGATTGATTAATATTTTAATAGTTATACAGTTATGTAAGTAGAACAAATACCACCACGAACACCTCACCTTACAAAAATACATTAGTTCATTGTCATATAATATCCACAAATCTAACTTCAGAGAGTAAGTGTCTCCTCGGAGTGTCGCACTCACATTTAACAAACATATGAGGATTAACAATTTAGAGGAACTATAGAAGACTCGACCCATATCCCAGTAAAATAGTACCACAATAGTGACCTATCAGAGACTGTCCCAGTATTCAACTAGCCCATATACCCAATACTATTAGGGTCTTCAATGCAATCACATAGCCACTCATAGTATATATATATCATTGTCATTGTGTTATACATATGTATAACATAACAAAATCCATCCTCAAATTATTTCTATAAGTTGTTTTTATATTTTATAGATTACAAATTAAAAATAAACTTTATCAAGTAACTTTAAATAAATATATTTTATCAAAATATTCCGCATACATAACTTATTATAATTGTAATATTATATATATTCAGCCTTTCTCTAGATTGTAAGCCTTTTTATAATGAATAGTATTATAATTAAAAAGCAATGCTACACTTAAAAGGAATACATTTTTAGAATCTGCGTATATATATAATTCCTAGATTTAATACACACACCACCTCTAAATCTAATATAAAATAATGCTTGAAATTGATTGACTAATAAATATCAAACAGATTCTTGGAATTGAATAATTATAAAGAATAGGAACTTTAAAACTTATTTAATGGAACATAACTCCTCATTCTGGCCTTTAATGTTGCTCTATCTTAAAATACAAAAGAGACACAGACAAAACTCGCATAAATCGAGAATGTAGACGCCGAGATGCAGGCGTCGGGAGTCATTCGAGACCTTCCATCGAGTCGAAACTCGTACAAGTGGTCTAAAGCTATATATGTTGACCCACCCGACTCCCTTAGAGGAGAGATGTCTCCGCGCACTTCTCCTTATTACGGTACTGTAATACAGTATGAGTCGGGATCGTGCCCCTACAACTCACTCCCTGCACTTACGGTAATGGTTAATATAAATAGCCAAAACAACAATAGGAAACAACTATGTATCCCTCAGATCCTCCGGTTCGCCCCTACTGTGCACGTATATACTAAATAAATATATATATAATATATTATTGTTAGATAAGTTACTAAATTAAATGATATATTAATTTTATAACAGAAAAACAATATTATCGATACCTACTCGTTCCCCAGAGTCAGGAAGATGAACAAAAAAGAAATCCAAAATGTGACGAGTGCATGAAAGAAATTTTTCACAACCAAAGCCATTGTCATCAATTTTAATTATCTTTAAAATATTCATAAATCAGACGTATATTACACTTTTTTCGATAGTGAAATATTAATACAACATTAGATAAAAATTCTAAGAAAAAAGACAAATTGATTTATCGGGACAGTGAAAATGTCCCGACAAATCACGTGCTGTCTCGGTCACGCAGGTGTGTATCGCTATGATCGCTGTCCCTACGATTAACGTAAGTAAGCTTACACACCACACACACACACAACACAAGACCACACCACACAACAACACACACACACACACAGATTCTCACATACACACACAGATTACTTACACACACAGAGATTTACTTACACACACAGGATTAACGTTACACACTAAACAGATTTACTTTCCACACAGATTACTTACACCACAACCACCAAGACTTAACTTACACTCACACACAGATTTACATTACACACACACACAGATTTACTTCACACACACAGATTTACACTTACACACACAGATTTTTACCACACACCCACCCCACACCTGTACCCACACACACACACACACCACACACCACACACACACCACACCATTCACACAAACCTACGCACATTTAACACTATGGACCACTTATACACACATTTCACTTAATGACACTATATACAACCACGATATGACACAATTATAAAGCGTTACACAGCCCATTAATATTACACTTACACTCACCCATAGACACACTCACCCATAGACACTTACACTCACCAATAGACACTTATTACACTCACCCATAGTCACTAACACTTACCCAGGCACTTACACTTACCATAGACACTTGCGATTGGATGTATATTATAAGTTGCTAGATGTTTCCTACTATGATAAGTTAGCTTTGCTACTCTTTCTAAACCTTTTAATCACTACCTACATCTAAATAGAACAAAGCTAATATTGATGTAATAATTACTTTCCCAATAGAGTAATAATTGGAACACCAAGGCGCAGATGCGCCCTCCGCGCAAAGATACCACGTCAGACCACGCACCCGCAGAGTGCGACCCGCTCGCGTCCTCCGAGTTCAACGCCGCGTCACACCTGCCCGCAAATATTACCACGCTAATAAATACCTGAGTATATATGAAAAATAAAATAAATTAATATATATACCTATTAAAAATTCTAATAAATATCATATTAATAAAATATTATTTTAATTAAAACATTTTTTACTTAATATACTAAAAACTAATATTAATAACGCACATTACATAATCAATATCTATTTATATATATATAATATACTAATTTATTTAATTTCATAATCACTTCAGAAGGGCCGCATTAATTAATATCCGAGCATTGCCTTTTCCCGAATGGAAAGATATAGTTGAATATCATTATTTGGTGACAAAGATGATAGCAGTAGTTAACACTCAGGTTAGGTTGGGTCCAGCATGAAATATCATTTTCTATAATTAAGACAAAATTATAATTATCTTTATTGAATATATCTCCTTTACTAATTTTACAATCATACCCATTTAGATAAATATTTTATTATAGATAAATACTTTACCGCAGAAATCCTAAAAAGGTATGCCCTTAGTGTAAGCATTTAATGTAAGTTCTATTAGCCATTTACAATAATACAAAATAGAGACTACAAGTAGGAACGGACTCCAAATAGATATAAGATAGATGTATTATCTCATATACACCTAAGTGAAGATACTAATATTAGATTAGGTATCTTTTGTTTATTATACTGTTTTATACTGCTATTTTAACTCTTTATGTTATATTTACAGTAAACTGATTAACTATTTCAACTATATATTATAATTGTTAACAATTAATTACTAATAACCTTATAAAGCAGTTAAATCAAAACGAATTATAAATCATAGGATAAGGTGTTACATAGCAACAACGGGTTAGTAGTACGGGTATTTTGTTTACTGTTTTACCTGTATTAAACTCATTGTTTTACTGCTTTAACTCACATATTTTTAACTTACTTAACCTTTAAGCGAGTAAATCAGTAGCATTCAATGAGGTGCTTACATAACACACCTAAGGGGGATTAGTTATGCTTTTTTGTTTTACTTTTTACTGCTTTAACTCATATGTTTTTACTGCTTTAACTCACATAATTTATTAACATTACATTACCTTAACAGTAAATCAGTTAGATCAATAGAGGTGTTGTTACATAGCAACGAAGGGGATTAGTATTGCTTTAGTTTTACTGTTTTACTTGCTTAACTCATAATGTTTTTACGCTTTAACTCATCTTTACTGCTTTAACTCGTTTATTTTTTTACTGCTGTAAACTCATGCTTTACTCCTTCTAACTCATGTTTTACCTGCTTAACTAATATGCTTTTACTGCTTTAACTCAATTATTTATTTCTTTTTTCTTTAATTATTTTTATTTTGTTTTAATACTTTTATTTTTCATTTTTTTTATTCTTTTTATTTATTTTATTTTACTTTTATATTATCTTATTATTATTATTTTATTTTTATTATTAATGGTTTATTATTAATTACTTAGTGTTATTATCACTTCATGCCGTTTGCTTTTATATTTTTATTTTGTTTTACATAACTTTATTTTTAATTATTCTTTTTATTTTATTTGTTATTATTTTACTTATTATTTTATCTATTATTATTTTATTTTTATTATATTTATTATTATACTTAGTGTTATTACTTCATGCCTATTGTTATGATACATTAACACACCCACACACACACACACACACACACACACACACACACACACACACACACACAACACCACACACACCCGCCCTGTTAAACCATTCAAACACTCACTTGCACAAGCATCGTATAAATAATCCAGACATTTTCGTTTTATTAAAACGTACATTTATAGTACTCATTCAATTATAACTAAGATTATTTTCAAAGTTCTTAAAACTTCTATACATTAAATCATCATTATCTTTGAATCAAGAGAATTACTATTAGGGCTTTAATATATTTTGTTTATCAATTTTAGAATTTCAAATGCCACTATAAATTACTAAACTTTTAATGCAAATGTATTTAAAAAAACGTATATTTTACGTACTATTACATTAAAATCAGTAAACCAGTAAGGCAAGCCCCTAGCACCCCTCTCCACCAAGCTTATGCCACGTTGTGTTCTATTGACTGTACTGCTTTAGCATCATCTATTAGCCATTAATAGAGATAAAAAACAAAAAATAAGTTCTTCCTCTGCTAGCCGTTCCGATAACAGTATTTATTGAAAATCATTCTAGGTTTTATTTAAAAAATAAACAAATTCACTTACATTTATATTATCCGCTCGATGTTAATAAAAAATTTCAAAAGTTTTTTTAAATATTCGGATCTGTATCCCCTATTATTATTATTAATATCTATGTACATTGACATCCAGCACGAGGGAAGAAAACCACAAACAAACCCGGCAGTCCTCAAAAGATAGAAAGCTTTACCTAAATCGGAATTGTAAATGTGTTGAAATAACTACTTCAGCGCCTAAATTTAGGATAAGCCCTTTTTTGTACCCCCGGGGCAAATTTAGGCCTTCAATACCAGGTCTGCAAAATATATTTTTCAGAACTGACCTCTTTTCCGTAAAAAGGTGGGTCCCAATACTACGTTAGGGCCTAAATTTAGGGCCTAAATTAGGATAAACCTTTTTTGTATCCCAGGCTGATTTAAGCCGAATACCAGGTCAAAAGGTAATTCCGTATAGACAAGAATCATTGTAATCAATGCTTATTATATTTTATAAATATATTTCAACTATAATAAGAATCAATCATATTGAACAAAGAATTTATTAGTAACTGTTAATACTTTTTGTTTATAAATCTTTAAAAAAACTATCAAGTTTTTTAAAATATTTTTACTAAAATTTTTATAAAATTTATTAAAAACGTATTATTTTTACGTATCTTAAAGCAATAAATCAATAATCAGTAAGCAAGCCCCTAGCACCCCTCTACACCAAGCTATGCCACGTTTTGTTCTATTGATTACTGATTTACTATCTTAGCCATGTAATAAGTATAAAATAACAAAAATAAGCTTCTTCTTTGCTAGCGAACATGTATTTTATTAAAATCAGTCTAGGTTTTTATTTAAAAGAACACATATATATTCACTTACATTTATATATCATTCAATGTTTAATTAAAATAATTTTCAAAGTTGTTGTTTTAAATAATTCGGATTTTCTTTATTATTATTATTATTATCTATGTAAACTGACGACAATCCAGCACGAGAAAACACCAACAACCCCGCACTCCTTACAGATACGAAACTGACATCTCTCTGAAAATGTGTTGAAATAAAACTACTTTAGCCCTAAATTCAGGATACGCCTTTTTGTACCCCGGTGCGATTTAGGCCTAATACAGGTCAAAATATATTTCAAACTGACCTCTTTTCCGTAAAATGTGGTGCAATGAACTACGTTTTAGGCCTAAAGTTAGGCCAATTTAGGATAAAAAAACCTTTTGTATCCAGGCTGATTTTAAGCCTAATACTGCGTTCAAAACGAATTCCAGTATAGACAGAGAATTGCGAGAATCAATGTATGTTATTTTATAATATTTACTTCAAAACGTGAAACCTGCTGGATCGGTAAATCCTTTTGAGCAGGTAAGAAGGAAATGTTTACCTTTCTTTGTGATTGGATGGAGTAATCCTTACTCATATGACTGCGCATGGATTATGGCCGAGAATTAATTTTTCCGCTTTCTGCCCCTTTAGGTATGTAAAAACATGGTTTTTTCATATCCTGAGCCCTTATCTGGGATTGGGTGAAAATTTATCTTAGTTCTTTAAATGAATATTGTGACTATTTTTAGACCAAAGCTCATTTTTTAAAAATCAGTTACTGTTTTAGCTGTAAGCGGTGCACAAGCTCTCTGGTTTGTAATTAAAAGTGTTTCTATTTTCACTAAGTGTTTATCATATTTATAATGTTTCACCTTACCAGGTATACCTCAATACAAGACATTATCCAGTGGGAAATCAAGATCCCCGGAAGAAGGGTTTCATTCTTATAGAAAAGAAAAACCCGAGGATTTTGAATTTTTCAAGTGTGCTACCCATACACCATGTTATAATACCAAGCGTATTTTCAGTGAGTCCAGATTGAATTATCTTTGTATATGTAATCACACTGAAGAGTGGCTGTACAGAATACTTTAAACCAAGTCCAGCAGTTTTAAACTGGACCGAAACAGTTTATTAACCTGTGCGAAGAAACCAGCGATAAGCAACTTACACTAGGCATTTATAAACATCAAAACATAATCAGGTTGGAAGTTAGATTATAGGAGAGAAATAATGAAACAGCCGTATTTTGAACCTACATCATTGGATTCTACATTTCAGGCCTAACGCAGCTGAAATATGTAGTTTAGAGGGTACGTAGAGCGAATTTAATTGCATATAATGGAAGGATAATAGATCATTATAGTGTAATCTAATACGTATGCTATCGATAATTCTAATTCATGTTATTACCAAGAATATTTACTACGCATAAGAAATAACCTCTGAAATCGGATTTGATAAATATTAACCATGATATTTATATCAGAAAACATACAACAAACATTTCTCTGCAACACTCCTCTATAGACGTACAGAAGAGTCTTGCAATGTTTACTACTAGAAAACAATGGCAAGAAGGTATTTATGCAGGTGACCCCGATTGAACAGAGATAATAGTGGTAGCTAAATATTTAAATTATAATAATGGTTTACTATGATTATTAATATGGAAAACAATTGAGCCGGATCCCAATAAGAGCAATGAAAGCCAGGCTTTAAAATGTTAGTATAGAATGCCCGGGTTCTCTGGGTGAACAGTGAATTGTGTGGTTCGCACAAACTGCGAAAAGTGCCGTATTTAATAGAGCATAACGCAGATAGGAAACTGCGTGATATCATCGATAATGATATAAATGATGGGCATATTTGCACAAGCAATATTAAATAGTCTTTTTTATATATATATAGTCATAAACTATCAATTAATTGATGATATAGATTAGGAAAATTCTGTTTTATTTCCTCAGCTATTTTTTTATTTATGCTTTTCCAAGTGTTTATTTAATTTAGTAATAATAATGTTATCCAAAAGAGTTTATTATACTAATGTATTTCAACTTCATGACTAAGCTAAGTACATGTATATATTTCATTTAACAAATCATATTCTATTGCTTAATTTAATCTTAGTATTGTGACGATTTACTATATTGGTCCATCTTCCTTAGAATTGGGCTTATTTAACATTATCACTCACTATTATGATAGTTATATGTATTTATAGTATATATATATAATATATATAATATATATATATATATAATATAATGATATATATATATATAGAGTAGTGTATTATGAATCAGTGATTTTAATGATAGATTTAATATATATTAAATATGATATCGAATTATGATATTAATATTATAAGTTATATATAAAAGTTTTTTAAAAAAATTGCAAAATTAGTCGTCACTACCTATTTATCACTATAAATAAGAAATCGATTATGCTGAATGGTTAGAAGACCAAATTTAAGAAAGATGATTTTTATATAATTAACCATAATTATTATACTAGAGATTCTACCTCTCAGTTACATAGTAAAATTCTCCTTTTCCAACAATGACTATCTAGGAGAATTGTCCTACTTTTCAAATAATTATATTACTAATAGCGATTATTGTTCTATTTATGTGAGTTTCAAATTTACATAATCTTTATATTTTTGGTAAATTTTATCATCAAAGAATTTAGAGCCAAAAATAAATTAATTTTTATATCTAAACACAAATGTTTAAACAATCTAATTGCGTCTAAAAATAATATTGCGTTATCATACATAAGGAATCATACAAATGGTTATATAATAATTTCCTAAATAAATACTTGTGTAGATACTCCAATGCTATCAAAGTTATATGGAGAATTATCCTATTCTCTTAATTAATTAATATATAATATATATATTATATATAAATCATATATATATATATAATATAATAATATATATATTATATATATAATATATAATATATAATAATATATATATAATATAATATATATTATAGTATAGATATTATATTATTAAATATATATATATATTAATATTAATATATATTAATATATATTATATATATAATATATGTTATATATATATATAAATAAAGTAGAATATTTATAATAATATATATATTTAAATCATTTATAAATTGTTTATTGATATATAAATTGTATATATATATTATAATATGTAGAGTAGAGAGCCAGTTTATTTAGAATGAATATCCTTTAACATAATAGTTATATTTTATACTTTATTATTATTTAATACAAAATGGATTTTAAATTCATTACCAATAAATATTTGGGCTTAAATCGCTTATAACTTACACACTCATCACTCACATAAAATATCATATATGAAAAGAGACTGTCAAATAAACTTCTATTTAATTATAAATTAAAAGTCGAGATCGAGTCTTTCCGAAGATCTTCCTTCCCATTGATATCATCATTTGTAATGAACCTCATTATACAAGAAGGCCCACATAGGCCATCTGCAAAAGGGATAATCTACCAAAAACTCGACATTCCTATCTTTTAATACTTATATATGCATTATTGATCGAGAATATGCGAATTAATAAACTATTTCTAATGCGTGTTGTAGCGCAATGTCATCAAAAGTAGTGAGAACGCAGGATCTCTATTGTGCCAGATAAGTATGAATAAGAGACAATATTGAGTGCTCTAGTATCGCTAATTAAATACTAACAAAAAAGGTAACACTCTTAATTCTGTAACTTCTGCGGTTCCAGAAGGATCTACAAATATACCTAACTCAACGATGTTTCGGAGTTTTATTGATAAAATATTAAATTAATCTTATAAAATAATTAATAACAATATTCCTATGACCTTCTACAGTAATATCATCCTGCTTGTTTGTCGTATACTGGAATTACCTTTGACCTAGTATTAGGCTTAAAAGAAAACTCAAAAAAGATAATATACAAATAAGTATAATAATATTTTATTATTCCTAAAATTTGGCTTCGTAATTTAGGTAATAATATTTATATACTCCTAACTTAAGTTATTTAAAGCACCACTAATATTTACGGTACGAAAAATGAGTCAAGTTTGAAATGGTATTTTGACCTGGGGATTTAGGGCCTAAATTTGCCCCGGGTGGTACAAAAGAGGCTGTTATCCTAAATTTAGGGTAAAGTATTTATTATATTTCACATACATTAGACAAGAGATATATTATATATAGAGCGTCAGTTCTATATCTGTTAATAGGGCGGTAGTTGTATAGTATTTTCTACGTTTAATGTTGGAGATTATGTCATAATTAGTGAGATACAATTAGTATGGGAATAATAAGACAAAGTGATACAATGAACTATTTACGAATATACAATCGACAACAAATTATGGTTGATATATGAGAACATTGATAATATATTTTATAGCATACAATAATCAATTAGAACCTGAACATTGGTGTATGTATTAGTATAACAATAATGCTAAAATGTGTTAGAGATATATAATTGAAAATTTATTATTATATTTTAATAAAATAACAACACATGAAAGTCCCTTCCAATGCATTCTTCTCTAAAATACACACACACACAACAACAATCGAACTACACGCTCAAGCAGAGAAAAAGAACTTCCATCCCAAAATCACTCATTCACACACACACACACACACACCACCACACACATACATACACACACACACAACCAATCTACAAACACATGAGCACCAAAACGCAATGCAATCACGACAAAATCAGAACTACAACTAGAAACACAACGTCCGAAACGGCACAGCATCTGCCACCACGCCTAAACAGCGAAACAACACACACATACAAGCATGCTTTTAACGAGTACTATAACGAAGCAAAGCTTTAAAACTAGCTTTTCAGTAACCTAAATTAATTTAAGAACAAAAGTGATATTAATAAATATAACTATTATTACAATGTAAAAAATGTATTTATGCATTAATAGAAGTTATCAATTCGTTTAAATTAATTATTATAAATTACCTCTTGTTCAATGAAAATATATCATACAACTGACACAAAACCTCAGGATAAAATAATGGGAATACAACACTATCCCATTTGCGGGATACATCTTCAGGAACTAATCTAAATGCATACTTCCTCAGATAAAAACAACCAAATCCAATCTCAACTTTGAAACATACATTAAAACCAAAAAAACTTACAAAAACCAAAAATCCGATATATACACGATTTCGTGTTCTGATTGTAATAAACTTTATATAGGTGAAACCAATAATCTTGACACCAGAATTTACTTATGCCCCCAGTCCTAGTCGTTTTCACTTGTCTACTCCACATGCTGCTCCTCCGAGGGTACTGCCAAGGAACTCATTCATTTTTTTCAACGCAATTATTTTGACTTGTTGATTCATTCCAACTTTCCAAACTTATTACAGAACCGTTAGATAACTATCATTCCCCAGCAATGCCTTTGAGGCAAAGCTTTCAGGAGTTGAGGACCCTTTCCGTCATGGTATTATGTAACGGGTCCCCTTCTTCGTTACAAAAGTTCACTTACTCGGAATCGAAGTTCCCATTCTTGTCACCCTTAAACGTTTATGGGAGATTTTTTTTTAATTATAAGGGATTATCCCTTTTATTTGTCACTTCCAGATAGAAGCAAACTAATTCCTAAAGGCACTATTATGTTTCCTTGCGAGAAAAACGGAAGAACACTGCTTTCATTCTATACGAATATCCAGCAGAAGAGGTTTCCTGTTGCCAAATATATAAACAGCGTCCTAAGTCCAAACTCGCTCTGACACTACTCAAATTACCTCGCTATGCTCGCTGGGACTGTTACACACCTCCTTTCACCTATCAAAGGGTGAAATAAGGTTATTTTCACCAAGCTACAATGTTTGTTCTTGCTCCTTTTATCTCCCTCGACCCAGGACGTTGCCTTCAAGTTTCAGCGGTTGTGGTTAACCCGGAAGAAATATTGTACGGGGACCGCGTTAAAATCTGCACTATTTGCGAGAAAAGAATTTCACGTTCCCTATGAAAACACACCACCATCTTACCTGTTTGAACAGGAAGGTTTGGAGTTATGAGTGGCAAATCATTGAGCAGTGGAGATTGCCAACACCAACTTAGAAACAAATATCCCTACACGAAAAAATGGCCAAATCCTACGGCTGCAATTGCAGGTCATCTCCTCCCCCCGCCCACTTCTCGTGTCAACCCACCGAAACACAACCCCTATTTCCAATTAGAACTCCAGCGCCATACCTTTCCAGCAGACTATGCCAACCTGGCCTACCTTGCCATCGTAATCATACTACCAACCTAACTTAAATAGTCGATAGCACGCCTGGGATCCACACATCCTTCCCGCCCAAGATGCTTAGCGTCCCCTACACGGTACTGGCTTTCAAACCGACCAGCATTGCGCAGGGACTACTGTTCTCCTGCCCACCCACCAACAAATAGCAGAGCGTTCAGAATTGTGTCAAACAAAGAACCTCTCCCTGCACTTCTGAATAAATACACTATAACCTACCGCTTTAAGAGGCCCTGCCATTTCTATGTCCCCTAATCTGTCTCCCGCCATTGCCTCACTTACTAAATAAACGGAGTCTCCCTGCTCAGAAACAAAAAGATTAGGGCCCAGTATAACCAAGGATTATTCCGAGCGAAGATTAAAGCACGATCAATCCTAGCGCTAGCAGACATATGCGACATCCGTTGTAATTAATTAATGCAACATTCAACACCTTTCTGTCTAAAAGGTACCTAATGGTCTGTTATGAATCGTCTAACTGCAAACTTATTAGAGCAATATTTCCTTTGTCTTCATGAACTCATATCCTGAGTATGAGTATTTATCTTTTTTTTTTTGACATATAATAGAATATGTTTAGAAATTCCTTTTTTTTTTTTGACATTAATATCTAATACAATTTTGTTAAGGACTCACTTTTTTTTTCGCATCTATACTAATAAAAAAAATTGCTAGGACAACACATAAGAGGGGATTTTAAACTTATCATGGCTGCGCCTTTGGGTTCGTGGTGCAGTTTCTGTACACAAACTCAGCAACTACATTCTATTTATATACTATTAATATATAATATATATATATATATATATATATATTATATATATATATATTATATATAATATATATATATATATATATAATATATAAATTATATATATATATATATTATATATATACTATATATATATATATATATATATATATATACATATATATATATAAAGGTAATGAGGTGAAACATTACCTAGGTACCTAAGGTATCCCTAAGCACACTATGTGCTTACCTTCAGTTTCCCCAATGCTTGTGAGGAATGACGTCAACACGTCGTAGATCATACGATCCACAGTCGTACATGGGGTTAAGAGACAAACAGTCTGATATTGATAGGGTCTAATATATGTATACTTATTATATATATTATATATATAATTACTATATACTAAATATATAATATATATATATCTATATATATATACTATTATATATAATATATAATTATATTATATATATATATATATTATAACTCTATATACCTATATATTATATTACGTATTATATACTATATCGTTCCCTCATCCTCTCCCCTCTCACCATCACGTGGTCGGTGAGGTTGGTGGCCTCTAGGACATAAGTTGGCTTGCTATGATACTCGGTCATTTCACTTATCTTTTCCTAGTTTCATTTCTCTAAGTCTCCTTCAGGAGCTGCCTTTTTAACGATCAAGTTTTTCGGGCATTTATATTCTTGTTCATCTAGCTTTGTGCGACTTGTTGTGCAACTTCAATTTTCCTTGCTAATGTAAATACTGTCTTTCAGCTAAGTTACTCCTCAATAGCTGTGAATTGATGGGCATTGTTAATGGTGATTCTCCTCTGTCATGGAGCACGTGAGGGGAGCACATGTGACATATCTTTTCACACAGTCTCACGCCCCTTCTCCTCTGTCAAGCTCTTTGACTTTAAGATAACGAACTTATGCCAATTCTTATATGTACTCCACTAAGTAAATCAGGGACAAACCTTCCAGTTTTGTCATCTTCCTTTGATACATTTTCAAACTCTGTGTATTGTGAATTAAAATCACTTTTTAATTAATGAAATATATATATATAATATATAACTATATATTTACACATTTATATAATTATTATATATATATGATATATATAATAATTTATATATTATACTAATTATTATATATTAATATTATATTATTATAATAATACTTTATATATTATATTATATATTCTATAATATATATATTATACTATATAATAATATATATAATATTATATATATATTCTATATATATAATATATATATATATATATATATATATATTATATATTATATACTAATATTTATACAGAGGCTATTGACACTAGTATGGAGGCCGTCACTTCGACTTACTCTCACTTCAGACTTTCATCCATCTTACTCATTTGTCCTTTGCGTCCAACCCCTCCAACGGACACGCCACTTAACAGATTGAATATCTTCCATTTTTTTTCCACCAAATATCTAAAAATATCTATATGGCTAAAGTCAGATTTTCATGCTATGTAAGTACACACACACACACATACACACACATATATATATATATTATATATATATACTATATATATTAATACTTAATATATTATATATATATTAAATATATATATATATATACTATATAATATTACTAATATATATATATATATATATAATATATATAATTATATATATATATATATATATATATATATATATATATATAATTTGATGGTGTGGGATGTATGATATATGACACAGGATTTAATGGTACTTGTTCTCGTGTTAAACCAGCTAGGATTGCATATCGGGATTTGAAATTTAAAACCTCGGTCTCTTATCATTCTTGTTAAATCTCATTTCAGTTTGGGATCGTTGCAGAAATTTGTCTTTTTTACTTTGTTTTAACACCTAGATTTTTAATAAATAACGAGTGCCATTACTCTTCTTGGTACTCCAAAGTCTCCAAAACAATATAAATTTTCTCATTCTGTTTTAAAAAGTTTAATAACTGTAAACTTTACATATTACTATCGCTTATCACCCATTTATTTGCTCTTATAATATTGATTTTAACAGTTCCTTTGAAATGGTTAATCTGTTAGGCCTCCTTTTCTCCTATAATTTCCAACCTTGGACGAGAGAGAGAGAGAGAGAGAGGAGAGAGAGATGAGAGAGAGAGAGAGAGAGGAGACGAGAGATAGATGAGAGAGAGAGAAGAGAGACACAGAGAGAGAGAGAGAGACGAGAGGAGAGAGAGATAGAGAGAGAGAGAGAGATGAAGAGTAAGAGAGGAGAGAGAGAAGAGAAGAGAGAGAAGAGGAGAGAGAGAGAGAGATGAGAGAAGATTGAGATGAGACATAGGAGAGAGACGAGACGGAGACGAGAGAGAGAGAGGAACCGAGAGAGAGATGAGAGAGAGAGAGAGAGAGAGAGAGAGAGAGAGAGAGAGAGAGAGAACTCCGGCGGCAATCCATCTCCTAGTTCTTCCCCACTTGGGGGTCCCGTGTCTTTACTTTATATTACATATTATAATTAGGTTCATGCGATCCTGTCATTTATAAAACTTTGATAAATCTAGTCGCCTAGCTAGCGATCTGCCCTGTGTTTTTAAGAGAGTACTGCTTCTGAGTGATGCCAATTTTTATTCAATTCTACTCTATTGTTTTAATATTAGTTGAAAGTTTTATTTAATACTGAAAACGCGTTATGTCCTCCTGATTCCGAAGAAGGAGAATCATCCTAGGTGCTGTAATCGTCATCTGTATTCTCTTTAAGATGACTCAAGTTATTATATACATAATATCCATTTCCTGGATCATTTAGAATTCCACTCCTTTCTTTAAGATCATAGCTTTTGCTTTCAATGCTCTAGATCAACTGGTGTCAAAACGTACCTGTTCTTCAGATATATGATTTTTTGACTTAGAAATTATGGGAAATCTTGTGTATTGGTTTTTAACATCTCTGACTTAGGAACTATGGGAAGACTTGTGTATTGGCTTTGAACATCTTTAAGTTCTTTGACAGGATAAGGAATTTGTCATTGCTCTCTAAACTCCATTTTCTTTGAATTTCCTTCATCATGTCTAGTTAATTGGGTGACTTCTCAATTCCTTGTAAAAATTAGTTTTTCTAATCAGAGTTCTGTTTTACCCCCTTCCCCGCCATTACCCTATTTTTATTTTAAATGAATTGTCTATGTTACTTTTCCAACCAACTCAATCCATTCTTTTGCCGAAGACTCAGCTCGCCATTTTTCTAATTTCCTCAAATTAATCAGTTTCCTTCTTATCTTCAACTTTCCGAATTTATTATTGTCCACCTGGATAGGTTTTCCAGAAGGAATTACCTCCTCCTTGTAATCCCTGTAATTTAAATTTTTATAATACTCTTCCTCTGCGATCTTCAAAACACCTCTCCAAAACGCCTCCAAACTTCCCATTTCTTCCGTCGGCTATGTATTCACTGTTGATATAAATATTGAATTATATTATAGTGATGCTACTTACTGTATACTATTTGAAAATGACAAAGTTAATCTGTTATGTATATATTATTATTTATTACTTATATGTATTTCTTTGTTATATGTTGTAGAATATGAACTTAAATTTTTAGTTGAATAAAGCCAAACTTCTTCTACTGATTTTTGGTCGGCTATGTATTCAACTGTCAACTATATAAACACCATTAATAAGGAATTTTCTAATCTCATATTACAACAGTTGCCAAGGAGAGCGTAAAAATCTGTGAATCTTTACTATTAGACTTTCATTAACATTACATCCGCCATTATTTCGAGTACTATTACTTCTCGTATATCTTAGGTGGTTCCAGTTTCACTTACCTTCTGGATTGGGTTTATAGAAATAATTAACATACTTAAATATGAAAATAAAGATAAGCATTTATAAAGATAAAATTTATAAAAATAATTCGCTTATATTACGTTGTAGTTTGGTGCATATATACGTAAAGTAAATCCATTTATACATCTTATTGCCGTTTTCAATTCACAATTGATCCGAGATTTCATATCTCTTTTAGAAGTAAATTATTACTTCTCGCTTTAAAAAATATTCACTAAAACACAACAATTTTATTTTTCTTTCGATACATACGTCATTTTGCTGAAAACCAAAGAAATATAAAATCCAGAATCTGATTTAAATAAAAAGAAGAGCAGAAAATTATGGAAGGCAATGACAGAGACAAATAATAATAATAATAATAATAATAATAATAATAATAATAATAATAATAATAATAATAATATAATATAAGAATAACATAATAATAATATAATAATAATAATAATAATAATAATAATAATTATTATTATTATTTTAAGTAAATTTAAATCAGCTCCAATTTTAACATACTTTTTGCAAGTTCTTTCTATTCTTCTAAATAATTCTTTATTTTCAAAAGAAAATTTATTAAGGACTATTCTAGAATACAGACAAGTTGGATCCTTTAATATTATACCAATATTTCGCCTATATACTTCAGGCATGTTACGGTTTACTGACTATTTAAAATGCAGTTTACAAATAATAAATTATAAAATATAAAAATGTAAAAAAATTTTTACATTAATTCTGAAATTTAAAAAAAATTATTTTAATGAAAAATCAAAAAAAAAAAAAAAACTTACATTATTTTGCAAATACAACTATTATCAATCAGGGTTACATTGGTATACCTGCAAAACACTCAAACATTCAAAAAAAAAAAAAAAAAAATTCAAAGCATTCATTTCTTTTCATTAAATTTCACATTAATGTCTGGCTTAAGTGTTTTAATAAAAAAGGGATTCTACTATATACAAAGATAGTTGAAATTACAAATTTGAAAGATTTTAAAACTTCTAGTAATTTCAACTATAAGAGGAGTTTTGTGTTAGTTAATCATGTAATGCTCCTATATATATATATATATATAGTAATATATATATATATATATATATTATAATATATATAATTATATATATATATTATATATATATATATATATATATAATATAATATTATATTTATATATATTTAGTATATATATATGATACGGTATATATATATATTAATATAAATAATATATATTATTTATATATTATATTATATAATATTATTTATATATATATATATATATATATATATAATATATTTATATTAATGATATTTATATATATATTATGTATATATTATATATTTTGGAATTTATTCTTATATTACCTTGGTGTTATGTTGGACATCTAATAGCTATATAACGAATAATAATATTGGGTTTTTATTATTTATTCTGAAGACAGAGGTTATATTTATAAAGGGCTTTTTTATACTCCTTATTTCTAATAATAGTCCTTAATAATTTTTTTCTGAAAATAAAGAAATTAACCTCTAATACTATAAATGCAATGGAAATTAGAAACATTTTTGAATTTGTTTATTGACTTAATATATATATTTATAAAAATTTACCTTATTATTATATATAAAAAGCTTGAATGTATCTCTTTGTATATTACATCCTATCAGTGTATATTACTTTGGTGTATTATATATATTATATTAATTATTATTAATTATTTGAGATTATTGAGAGTTGATATATATTTATTACGACATCGTCAACAGGAAGATGGACCAGCAGTGACTCGGATGGGTTGTGTTCTACTATAATGTTTCATCGTTTCGCTCAAAGAGGCGAAGTGCGCTTTGCTGGACGTGGACGAAAGATGCACTCGAAGTGCCAAAATCGATACAATTCTAAAACGCCGCAAATGTGAGTCGAGGTTACCCTGGAAGGAGAGCTCAAAAGGGTAAATAATAATTAATAGAGTGAATAATAATAGATTAATAATAGATAATCAATTTAATAAGTGAATATAATATAATAATGAATGGAATAATAATAATATAATAATTAATAAGAAAACTCGAGAGAATAGTCAGCATTATGGAGCAATGATTTTAATGTGTTATATGATTTGATGCGCACTATTTTCAAAGCCTCTCTTGATGTATTTTGACTGGATTCAACGAGAAGAAAGATTTTCTTAGAATTATTTCTTCTTGAATAAAAGTATAAGAACAAGATTGATTGTATAGAAGGTAAATGCGGGGGAATGAGAGAATATAGTACCAAGCTTTTCGACTTCGTACCCACATTTTCTTGACCACGTTTTTAAGGTAAAATAAATAATTCTTTCTCGATACTATTTATTAAAATTATATATCATTTGTAAAATACTCAGATTCTTTGCATTTAACATCATCTTTCAAGATTTCTTAAAAACATAAGTTTAGGGATAAATAAAATTAATAAAATTTAAAAGTTTAGAGAAGTTAACTACATTGACTTTTTGGTCATTTAAAGACTGTTTTACAAACAAAATTGGATAACATAAATATCTCAAAGTTTCCCTCATTATTCTTTTCTCTTCATGCTTCTTTCCATTTCGTGCATCTTCATGTTCTTCTCTCTTTACGTGCTCTCAGCTCACACTGACTTTTCCTTCCTAGCCCGCATATCTTCATATTAAATACTCTCATTTTTTCTCTCCATTTGTTTTTCATCTTTGATCTTGTCGATCGATCTCGTGACAGCCCTGACTTAGTTTTATCGCTAGGCATATTTTCTCCCACCGCGGCGAAAAAAAGAAAATTATTCTGTATTACTTGAAACACTTTCAATTTTGTTTTTTCTGAAATTTGGTTCTATATTAACATTACATTTTTGTCATTTGATATAATTCTATAATAAACTCGCTTTGAAAAAGTTATATTTTTGGTCACTCCCGTATTGGTGTAATTACGTTGTTCAGATTTCAAAAAAAAAAAAAAAAAAAAATATAATAAAATGGATCTTATTTTGCGACATTAGACTTTCTCGAAAAAATTGGGTTTCTCCAGTGAAGGCTGATTCATAGAGATTAAATATCACAGTTGTTAGTTATTTAAAGCACAGAGAATATAAGAAGGATAGGCGCATTAATTCCAGAGCTTCTAGTTTTCAGAAAAGGCATATATTTTATATGAAAATCACTTGGATACACGTGAGATCGCGATGCCGCAACCCATCTCACACTCCATTCGCCCTCGAAGGACGCCTCCCGCAGCGACCGAAGTGTCCTACATATTAAGAGAATAGTGGACATCCTATAGAGTCTACTAGTTTCAATGTAAGCTACTTATATTATATTAGTATAATACGTATTTAATTAATATAAGCTACTATCCTCACCTTTTTATTTTTTGTACTATCAATTTGAAATTTTCATAATAATGCTCTTATTTTGATAAAATTATATTTTAAATTTGTTTATCAGTTCTCACTCTTTTTTTACTGTACTGATATTATTCTAAGTTTTTTATATAATATTATTTATATACTACTCAGTAAGCTTATTTCCTATTTCGTATATATTCTTTCATTGGTAATTGATAAATAAATTATTATTAAATAAAGTTAATACTTCTAAACCAATATATTTGAGGAATTGAGAATTATAGTCTAGATAAGTTATTGTATTTTTATTTGAGTATTTTTCTGCGTTATTATTTTTTATATAATTTCTATTATATTAATAGAATAAAATAGGGTATATCCAATCAGTACTCCACGCACCCTTACTTTTATAGAACTGTCATTCTTGCGTAGCACCATATGCTGTGCCATTAATATTATAGATCGGCTCAATGCGGACTCTTTGTACGGCTTTTATAGAGAGGAGATTGGAAAGAGCGTGGCACTCAGATAATTACATATTATTTGTTTCCATATAACATACCTGTTAAAAATCCATTGTACTCACGTAGACAACAACATAGTCATAGTACAATTCGTTATTGTTACATATCTCCTTTTTGAATTAATGTCAGAGATCATTAACATCTAAGAAATTGAATGTTTAGTTGAAATTTTTACTTATGCTGCTTTTCAAAAACTATTCAATCTCTCCTCTCAACAGACCATCGGACGTACCTACGTCCTATGGCTAATTTTATAGCGATTTGAATCTCATGAATATGTCTGGAAGATCAGTTTAAACATGTTACTCGAAAGGGTGTCGTCTATATACGTGACAGTAATATTTATAGTAAAATGTTAGTAAAGTGTCAAGTTCGAGGAAATTTTTCTTCTTGTCTCGTCCTGGCGTAGTGTCAAACACTTGAACATCATGAATATGGCGGTCGCTAGGGTGTTTCAGATTAAAAATTTTGTCGATTAACTATCCCCTCAGACTATTAACTTAGTGAAACATTTCAGCAAAGAGCGCCTATTATGGAGAAAAGGGTAATTTCATAATCAAATAATTATGACGCAGAGTTCATTAGTTTTGAATATAAAAGTTAATACAAGAGATGTATGACTTGATTAAAGACCTAAGAATAGCCTGATTAGAATTTTAATGATTAATAATAACGGATCCTGTATGAGTTTCGGTATGTTGCAGTGTTCTCTTGTGTGATATAATGTTGTGTATTTATATGATATATACCCTTCTCCTTTCTCAATCCTATATATTATTTGAGTATGATTGGATTATCTAGTTCCATGTCTTCACAGATCTGAACGAGAAAGATACGAAATATTAAAATATTAAAATTAATTGAAAAAGTAAGCCAAAACGTTGATTTGTACATCGAGAAAGAAATCTGGTACATTCGCTCTATGGCTGGCCTACGTGACGTGACCGAAGTTAGTACGGAGACGGGGGTGTAGTGGCGGACGGGAAACGTAAATGAAGTGGTTAAAGAAAAATAATATTATCGCTTGTTGTTTCGGGTTTCTTCTTTTGGTGGAATTATTTGCTCTTCTCCGTTACATTTGACTTGGTCTGTCCGTAGTGGTCAAACGACGTTGATCATCATTATATTTGTTCTAAAAATTAACAAACTGATTCTTATACTTCGAATTCTACCTGAACCTAGAAGGTTTGGTATATAAAAGAAAAAAAAAAGACTTACAGTTCCAAATGTCTATGAAAGCATAGGATCAACAAAACACTTAGCATAGTGCCTATATTGGGAAATCGATGATGGCAGATATAAACCATTCAATAGGAGCCTAAAATATATGGGGGTATTTAACTCAGACAGAATTTGTATGCTCGCAGTGAGCAACCTTGCAATTTTTTTCATATCTGTTAGCATATATGATTAATCAACGACAGTAAACCTAAACCTAACATATATGGATCGACGATGCGTAAACCATAACTATAGCATATGTGGATCGACGAGCAGTAAACCTATTAACCTAACATATATGGATCGACGATGCAAGGTAAGCTATACATAAACTAGATGGATTTACTTTGCCATAACATTTTTCTTTTGTTTTTTCGGATTTTCTAATAAGATTTTTGCATTTACGGAGCTTCTCGCTTCTCGGCAGCTGCCAAACGTACGACGCTTAATGCATTTTATTAAATAATTATTTTTTTTGTATTTAAAGTTTTTTTGATCCTGGTTTTATTTCCCACTGGATTTTATTGTTAGTATCTATAACAATAAAAAAACTAATCTCTGAACCACGAAAACTCATAAGGATCAATATTATTATTATTATATAATTATCATCATCATCATCATCATCATTTCATCATCATTATTATTTCATTATTATAATTTATTATTATTATTATTATTATTACTTATTATTATATTATTATATTATTATATTAATATGTATTATTATTTTTATTATTATTATTATTGATTATTACTGAAAAGTTGGCACCTCTCAAGCATTGGGATTGACCCATCGAGGAGGGAGCTTCTCTAGGAAGTTTTCTTCCTAGAATGCAATGGGGAGGGGGATAGGGGAGAGGACGGGGGTCGAAACAGCGTCCTGTCAACACCACACGAGTCGATATATCTACCTTTAGTTCAGTGAGGTATACACGATGGTTATATCTATATAATTAATATCATCACCATCACCACCCACCTTTCCCCATTGACTGGGAGGTTAAGGTGCGTTTTCACATGACCGGAAAACAGCAAAAAGGGTAGTGGAGAATTGACGCAAGTTCGAAAAAAAGAGCAGCCTTACCGCCCCCTTAACACCTTATTGAGAACTCGTCGCAATCAGAAAAATCCACCCTAGGACTTTCCCGGACGGACCCTCACTATGGTTCGTCATTGTAGGGTTCATCCCTTGGCCCAGGTGGGCCACAACCATACCCCTCATAAAACCCCGCCATTCGCTCTTGTTACTAAGAAACCTTTCCTTCTCGCCTCTACCACTCACATTTCTCTCTCCAGACATTCCTTTACTGACTCAATCCACTTTTTCATTCGGGTTCTCGCAGCCAGTCGATTCCCAGCACACTCACCACTATACATAGGCTTTAACCAACGGGACTATCTCAATGGTATTTTCATTACTCTCATTACTCGCTTTCTCCACACTTACAAAAACTTCCCTTAAATACGTTCATTCCACATTCTATAAATTCTTCTCACACTAACACGCCCTTAAGATTGTCCATCTGAACAACTTGTACTTTAGACTATACCTCTTATTCCAAACCGTATTTTCACTATTATACCTTAACACAGGTATCAACACATACTTCATGTAAGACCCTAGCTCACTCAAGAACATTAGTCCCTTTACATCCACCAAGGATTTTAATTGCACCAGCCACCTTCCTGTCATCACAACTTTCCTACTGCAATCTGCATCAATCCGTTACCCTTTCATCCAACAAATTCCTTAAATAATTTATATAAACTCAGAACACTTATGTTTCCAAGCTGTTTCACCATCCATTCATAGCTTTTACATTCAGAACTGTCCTTACACTTCAAAACCATAATAACTTACTATATCTAGCGTACTTTCAAACCC
>JABUQX010070727.1:0-7500 GCA_015478945.1 Trachelipus rathkii | reverse complement strand
TGCCAAGCCGGAAGCTTTCACATTCAAGAGGTGGGAAAACTATTTTGATTTGAATCAAAACTTCAAGAGGAGCACAAGACCAATCGATTGAGAAAGACTGTTTCGTATATGAGTTTCTAATTATCCAATACTTGAAGTGAAAGGGTGTGTGCACTGAAAATGACCATGAGTACCATCGAGACTTCTTAATCATTGTTCAACGATTGTAAATGACCCTGAGTGTCCTATTAAGAACCAACCAAAACCAGTTTATCAACCAGTTTCATCTTTTTGCATTAAAGATGATGTTACAAGATCAGAAAATACTATGGGCATTAGAGGTGGTGGATGATAAATGTCTTTAAACTCGTTGCAGATATAGGGGGAAACATTTAAATTAATGTTTCGAGATAGTGCGGTAGCTTCAAATTTTAAATTGGGGCCGATGAAATGTAGCATTATGTGAAACCATAAATTTGAGAAACTTTTCTAGAGAATAGCAAAAATTAAACATAATTGTTCTTTTGCAGTGAAGACTCATTCTACCCTTGAATTGAAATTAAAAATTTTTGGAGTGTGATTGTCTTGCATAGAAGAGGACGTGTGAGAGAGATTTTAAGTTTTGAGTATTTTGCAGTAGTAGCAAGTAGTAGCACTGAGAGAGAAATTCAGTTCGTTAGTGGAATGTACGAGAGTAGTATTTAAATTTAAGGGACTGAGTGATTTGTCGCATGAAATGCGACGTGGAAGGAGGGTTTCTATAAATTAAGCAGTTTTGGGGAATCTGACAGCATAGTCTGATTTTTCAAAAGAACAGTGCACAATGCTATAAGATCTCATTGAAATATTCATAAAGTTCCTCATCACTCAAAAAATGTTGACAAAATGTAAGAGCTGCCATTAAAAATAAAAATAAAGAACAGAACCAAAAAATGAAGAGAATAAAATGGTTGAAAAAAAGAAAATTATCCATACAGATTTATAAGAAAGAGCAGAGAAAGTGTTAAAATATCGACTAAGTATACAATAAGACATTTTGTGTAAAGAAATCAAAAATTCAGAATGCTTGAGAAGAAAAAAGTTAACCTAAATCTCCCCATTTAGAACTTTGTGATCACAGTGGACGTTATTCCACCTAGGCTAGTTAATGGTAAAGCTTTTAATTTATTTTCTTTTTGTATAAATAAAACTTTACATTAAACTTCTTTTTGAAAAAATAAAAAAGGAGTGCGTTGATGGCTATGGGGAAGGTATAGGCTGATTACTAAAAATAAATAAATAAGTTTTCTTTATAATTCATCCATGATGATGGAACAGTTTCTAAAGTAAATTTTCAATCAATTTGAATGTATTGAACTGAAAGTAAATAGCCTGCAATGAATGATTAATATATATTTGATAACACAAAAATAACGAACAAGTGGCCAGGGAAAATTAGCGGATCTTGTCGGGAAAGTCTAGGGAAATCAATTCAAATTTCAGATGTGAACCGAGCTGAATAATTATGGTAGTGCTGGAATATAGCAGACCGGAAGTTGAGGAAGGTAGGTTTATGATGGAGTTTTGTTAAGTATTGTTAGATTACAAGACAAACTTTTTAAGTCTAATGACTTAACTTATGGTTAAACCTTGCCTTCCTAAAGTTATGGCAATCCCAGACCATATTCCTAGCATTACTGTGATCGTTCTCTAGTGGATACTGCCCTAATATATATACCATCAACCGGGGCAATTCAAAATTTTTAGTTTTTATTGTTTTACAAAAAACTAAAATTTTATAAAAAATTGTTTCTAATAAAAGTGTAGCAGGACTAACAGGTGCAGTGAACGCAAAAATTTTTTTTTTTTTTTTTTTTTTTTTTAAAATATATAGAATAACTTAGGTATTTGATTTCTTACAAAAAACATTTTTTTTGTTAATTTTTATTCGATTATGAAGGTCTGTGGTACAGGAAAATTAAAAATTGTAAATTTGTCACCCAGTCTTTGAAAGTACAGGTTTAGCTATATATACATATAAAATACATAGATAGCATATTTCATTAAAAAGTTATTTACATTTATGAACGGGGCAATTTCAGAATTCCATTCCATTCCATCTTCCTTCGTCTTCTCTGCCATACACTCTGTGCTTTTTCAGTTGGGACCCCACCTCCAAGGGAGGTCTTCAGGCTCATTGAGGGTCTTGAGAACCCAAATTATGATCTAACGTCATGTAAAAAACATATAAAGAACAGATTTTTCTCATGATAATATGCAGGCTGAGCCAGAATTACAGTCTGATCTGGATCCAACTCTGACTCTGGCACATGTGCTCCGCACTTAATTTAACATCAGGACTCATTTCATTCATCTCTTCTTCTATGCTGATCATCAATTTATCCCTCTATGAGCATTGTTACAGGTTTTGGGGCCCAAACCTCCCCTCCCCTACCCTTGACTGGGGTGTGGCATTCGACTCAGGTAACCACGAGGAATCGATTGGAGGCATGCGGAACCATATAAACATAAACGGCAACAATAACAAAACTAAGTAGCGTAAAAGTTTGCAAGATTTAACAAAAAAATCAGCTAAATATGGCAATGTGGCTAATTTATCATTCTTATTATACTACTAATATGTTTAGGGAAAGCTGCATTTGACAGCTAGTTGTCAACCCAAAAATGGGTAAATTTGTATATATATTTTTTAGGTTTCTGAGAATTGAGTCCTAAAAAAAGTTTTTGAAACCTATTTTTTTTAAGGAATTTTCTTTGTTAAAAAGAATAAGTTATTATTTTTATTTTTAAATTTCTTTACATTAAGATTGCCAAATTCCCATATATTATTATCATATTCTAGAACTAATTTCAAGTAAGTGCATTAGTCTTTTAAGTTACTTAAAAAAAATGAAATGCATTCAGATTAAAATGCCCCGGTATATATATAGTATATATATATATATATATATATTAACTATTTATTATATATATATATATATATATATTAGTGATATAATATATTATATATATATATACTATATATATATATTAGTGATGCACCGAGAGTAAATTTTGGCCGGAGGCCGGAGAATGAAAATTTTAATTCCGGCCGGAGGCCGGAGAATGTAATTTCCATTTATTACCTTCTATATATATATATAGTATTATGATTAATTATATATATATATGTATATATATATATATATATAATATATTATATATATATATATATATATATTATATATATATTAATAGTATAGTAATATATATATATATATATATGAAGGATTGACTCTAAACATGCAATTATCATGCACCTTCCTCGTACGGATCCTAAGTAGTAACTACCTAGAGAAGTTACACTACTTGAAGAGGGCTAAACCCGTGAGGTGTGAACTACTTGTGCGCTACTGGGAATACATTACTATCAAGAGGAAACCCAAAGAAAGGTTCAAAAATATTATAGCACAAAAACCTTTACTGGAATCATCTTGAAAAAGAAACATAAAACCACATATTTGAAGATAAAAAGATAATCGATCTTCAAGACGGAAAAGTGCCTGAAAAAAGAAAACATGAATCACAGACACAGAAATGATATCCATGTCCATCCAATCATCAACTTCTACCTCTATTTAAAAGAAAGCTTCTTCAGCCTGCACTTGTTCGAAATAGACTTAGAATAAAACAAGAAGATTTGGACATTTAAGATAGAAAAAGCACAGAAATTCATTTCAAAATTGAGGAAATGATTGCTGTAGACAATCTGCCATTTCTTTGTTGGAGACATTGGTCTAAGAGATTATAAATGCACGTATGCTCACCAATGGAAAAGGCTAGCACTGAGCCATATTCTGGCGGCTATCTTACAAAAAGCAGGATACAAAACGGGGCTCTACACTTCTCCTCACCTGGTGGATCTGCGAGAGCGCATTCGTATTTTCGGGTATGCCCATTAACGCACATTGAAAAGCTTTATACAATATGTCAGGGGCACGGATTGATAAAGATTTTTCAAGGTAAAGAGTGGAACATTACCAAACAGTAGTGTAGTGTTTCCCACTCAGCATGAACAATATATGTCTAAAAAGGTGAGAAATACTTAAAGAGCGGGATTTAAGAAAAGAAAAGATATTCATGTTGTCCTAGCAGATTAATGCAGACCTAGATTACAAAAGGTATGAACGGCGACAGGTGTTATTAAATGTATCATCATTCCTTACAGCTAGATAATACATGAGCACTTTATTTTCTTAAAAAATGCAACTAAAGATTTAAACTTTAGTAGGAAAATTGTAGGTCATTTTAGTAGATCCACCAATTGCTACAAACTAAGTTAACTGAAATTTAAAAATTCTCAAAATTTGCCAATCAGAAGCTAATTATCCAAATTGTTAAGACCACCTGGAATTCAGAAGATTATATGCTGCAAAGGATCGATCAAAAAATTGCAATTACCTATCTATTCCTTCAAATTCGAAAAAACAAAAACAATCTAAATATCTTAACATGGGACAGATGACACTGGAAGCTAATGGGAGATATAACTTAGAATGCTAAGACAAACATTACGAAGAATTAAACTAAAACAGCGAGTACAGATAGATGTGTAGTATATCTTGAGAGTACCTGCAGTTAATTCATTGCAAGAAGATATTTAGTTAAAAACATGGAAGAATTTTAGCAGTTGTAAAAAAACTATGACAAAGAACAGACAACATTAATAAGACCAACTACTCTCAGACTTCACATGACATCGTATTTGGGACATTAAAGAGAAAGAGGAAATTTTATGTACTTTGCAACAGTTCTAAAATCCACAATACAAATTAGCTCTATTTGATATTATTGATCAAAAATAAAATAAAATTTATCCTCAAAGAAGAAGTAAAACTTTTTAATAAAAATCAAAGAAAATATTAAAATTAAAGTTCAGATTCTGATGAACAAATGGTGATCCACAATGATCAGTTCTCATCCAGATCACATGAAGAATCTGGAAAATGAAACGGCGAGATATTTGAGAAGGAAACATATCAATTTCTGGAGAGTGACTTCAGAGGATGACATGCTACAAGAGAGAAAATCGATCAGAAGAAAATTGAAGAATTTCAGATACAGAATCAAACCAAAGTGGAAAGTTGATCAAAGAGAAGAAAAAAGTTAAACATGGCAAACGTAGAAAGAGCACAGTGAAGAAAACGAAACATTGAATTAGGAAAAGACTATTCAAACTACCTTTGGATTAAATTATTTTGCGAAGCACCCCCTTTATGGGGGAAAACGCAAATCGGATTCTGATTCACGTGTTATGGTGGAAGAAAGTAAAAAGCTCTTCGTAATCTGGAGATTGCATCTTACTTGATTAGCTAGGAAAATATCTCTTTGCTCCGACCTTCAAGTTATTTAGCGAGAGAATGTTTCTTACAAAGCGAGAGAAATGGAAATATTTATACGAGTAAAAGGAATCGTCTTTCTCCAACACTAGCTTGATCAGCTGAGCCATGTCATCGAGATCATCATAAGTTTGAAGAGCCATATTAGATTAAATATACGAGAATGAGTTACCTAAAAGCAATGCATAAGCTAATTTAACTTTCCTTTCGCTGACTTTGTGCTTTAACAATATAATTTAAATTCTCAAAAATTATTATTGTGATGAACGTCAGATAGATACAGGATATCAGATAACAGCTGGGTAACATGCACTTTATAAGAATATATATATAATAATATATATTAATATATATATATATATATATATATATATATATATATATATATATATATATATATATATAGTATATATATATAGATAAATAGTTAGATAGATAGTAAAGATAGACGAGTATAGAGATATATATATATAAATAACACCTTTGTTTAAAAACTTAAAATAGCGATCTTTAATAATTAATGCATTTAGGAGAGATAATTCATAATTTTGATATGTCTTTTTGGTGCAGATATGCACTGTAGTTTAATAGAAGAATTGAGACTTTTACGACGAAGATATTCTGTAGTACCTATTCGTTGAGAGTATATTTTGAAATGCAGTAGATTGATCGAGAGAGGAGTGTAATTTGTACGTTGAGGGAGGTAGTCGATGTATTGTCGGCAATGAGAGACCCTGATTGAAAGGATAGTAGAATATTAGAGTCATGAAATGAGGAGAGACATTAAGTCGCAGAGATTTGAGTAAGATGCTGTAGGTGAATGACCTTAGGGAACCGCAACACCCGCCATTGCATATATTTGAATAGCAATGTAGATTGATAGTTATGTAGAGAGTAATGATGAGTTGATATGAGTGTATGGAGATCGTAGTAGAGATGATTATCATTTACAGCAAAAAAATATTAAAAATGAGAATTGAGGATTTGAGATACGAAGACGATTGATTATGATGAAATGCAGTGGAGTGAGCATTGTGTAGACGAGAGAGTAGAAATTTGATTTCATTAAATGTCTCATTATTTTATTAATGTAATTTTCAATGTTACAATAACAGTTTACGATTTTTATTTTCAGAGGATCTGAGTTTTATACTTCCACTAAAAGTACAATGAAATTGTTCTTTATTTTTATAGAAAAATTCTTTTAACAAATATTTTTAACACAGGAAACCAGGATAGTAACTACCAGTAAAATGTCGAAACAACACACTAGATCAGCGATCTACGGTCCTCGGAGTCACGAGATACAATATTAAATATTAAGTAGCCTGATAAAACTCCGGCTCATCAAGCCGTATATATATTATATATATAGTACCTAGTATAGAATACTATCAACCCTCCACAGATCACCAGCAGTCCTTATGCAGAACAACTACACCAACCCAAACCTGAAATATATACTACTAACATACTATAATATATAATATTATATATATATATATATATACTAATACTAAAAGATTATAATATATATACTTATATATAATATATATATATATATATTATATATATATATATATATAAATATTAAGTGAATAGTCAGCAGATATATATACTGTTCATATCTATCTCCAAAAGAGATCAGTTGAGTATCATGATTAGATATTACTAAATATAATATATATACTATATATATATATATATAATTTATATATATATTATATATAATTTCTTTACCCTATTTTACCCCTTGACCACCCCTTCTTCTCAGGCTGCCATACAACCACTCAAAATAAGTTAAAAGTACTAAGGATATAGGACCTACTCTACTTTTACTGAAATATAGTAATATTTAGTTTTAAAATATAAATTGTCTAGTAAGCTTACATTTTATTTTTTTCTACAAAAATATCTTTTTTATTTTTTATTTAAATCATTTATGTACATATATTTAATATTTAATAAATTAGTAGCATTTTATAGTGTTAGATGGTATAAGCTAAATGACTATTACCAGAAATTTGTTATTTTTACTTGATCTGTGTTTATACTGAAACTAATATAGTGTGTCGAATATCTTGTAACCACAACTAAGCTTAATCTATTAAATGTCTCTCTCAGTATTTGAATCATCTGCCTC
>JABUQX010070726.1:0-20526 GCA_015478945.1 Trachelipus rathkii | reverse complement strand
CATACGGGAAAATAGGTTTTTTGACCTTTGAACCAAACAGAGTAGAAAATCAGAAATTTCAAAATCACCGTTTTCGCTTCAAGCGCCTTTGTAAATTTTACCCATTATTTAACATATTAGTAAACATATATAATATTTAAAACATATATATATATATATATATATATATATATTTATAATAAGATTAGAAATAGAGTTTAGATTTCCTTCGATATTATAATGCCTCAGCTTTGATGACTGAAGAAAGGTAAAAGTAAATATTCCACATAAACCAATTATGAAAATTGAAATTAATGAAAGAATGACTACAGTCATTCAACAGACAGCCAAGGAGAACAGATTACTCCACAGAAAATATTGTATTTTTTAAATAATATTAATTAAAGAAGTTAATTAATAATACAATTAATTAAAACCCTTTTTAGGGAAGAAAGAGACTCCTAGATAGCACAAATATCAAAAAAGAAATTTGATATTTTTTCAAATATCGATTTCTTTAGGGAAAAAAGATTGATATAATCCAACTTAAGTAGTATATTAAGTGAAGTTATAAAAACAAAAGACAACAAGCACTTAAGGTAACCTTAGGCATTATTAAAAGAAATAATTGAAGTACTTAGATTTAAATTCAAGGAATTTAGATAGAATACTAGAATAACATTTTATTCTAGCAAATTTCAAAACTTCAACTTTTCTAGTTTTTTTTGAAAACAGAATTTATAGGATATTTTATTTACTTTCCTTATCTTTTAGGAAATAAATTTAGATTAACAGTCTTTTGTTTGAAAATTACCAGACATTATGTTGCACTAATTTAGCAAATTTGCTCAAATCAGAGATGAACTTTAAAAGATACCAAAGCTTATATCTTAATAACTTTTATTCTCATAAACTTTTAAAAGGCTCAGGTGACAAAAGTTTTTACAGAAGAGTATGAGAATAAAACAGACATTTCAAATGTTATAGGGAAAAAGCTAGAAAATTATCTTTATAAAATAATGCATGTCAAGTATGAATTAGTAATCGTCATGGTTGGAATATGGATACTTTATATAAATTTTTAGAAAAAGAACATGATAAGACCCATAGGTGCTTGCTCATGGAACATTTATAAAAGGTGTTTATTTATTAATTATTTATATTCAAATGTTAATAAATAACACATTGTCTTATGCCTACATAGTTATAGGATAAGAGAAAAGAATTAAGAATTTTTATTCTATTTAACCATTGGAGCTTTACAGAAAAGAACCTAGGGTAATATTTTTGAAACAGAAGGTTCCAAATAAAGGATAGATAGTTTTCTTTAGTTTTAAGTCTTCAAGAGACTATATTATCAGAAGAGATCTGATAAGGGAAAAATATAACATCAGAAATTAACAATGTAGAATAAAAAGATATCTTAGATTGCTTAAAGAAGACAACCTGTAAAAGAAGGAATTGGACAACCTTTTAGATAGGAACCTCTTCACAGACAGCTTTCAAGAACTTTAATACATTTACATTTTGTTCAACATTTAAAGTGAGTTTTCCAGTTGCAGAAGTTTAAACAACCTTTGACCCTAGATAAGAAATTGAAGTTTACTTCTAAATGAACTTGGACACTTCATTAAAAGTAAAAGAAAGAATAAATAGACCTATGAATATAGGGGTAAATATAAAGAACAGAGTAAAGGTTCTTTTATAAATACTAGCATAGAAAAGGTTAGTTAAAGGTCAGAAGATTGTGATAATTTAGACAACAATATGGAGACGAAACTTTTAATAATTCTGTTAGAAGAACACATACAGAATCATTCGAGACTCATCCGTGGAAAAAAGGACAGAGAATCCTTACTATTTCCAGAACTCAGAAATGACCAGGAATTCCATAGTATTGGAAGGATAAGCCGGTTATTCATCAAAGAGTTCTAGCAACTATTCAGGAATTGTAAATTAGCATACTTTACAAGGAATATTTACCGTTGGCTGCTACTTTTGAGAACTCGTAGATAAAAATTAAGAAAGTAATGACAAACTTTCATTAGGTTTAAGGAAAAGCCTCTTTAGGCATTGAAAAGAATTACAGTCAACAGGGAAATCAAGAACTCTGTTTTGATAATAAGTAGTGCCATAATGGTCAGAAGAGTGTGTTTAAAAACCACTTGTGTTTCTTATTTTTTTTAATAAAGTGCCATAAATGGTAAAAGGTTAAGATAGCCCGAAAAGGAAAAAAAAACAGGAATTATCCTGGCAATATTCCATCTTGGCAATGATAACTACATATCTAGGAATAGTAAATCTTGGCAAATTCTGGCAGAAATCTACCTTAATAACAAGAATAGTAAAAGTTATTCAAGTGAATAAAATTTATAATAGAAACCTTCAAGAAACTGTTTATAACTTAGTTGGAAAATAAGAAAGAAATTATAAAATAAAATTATAATTTTAAAGTTTTAAATTTGCTGTGGAAACGCCTTCTTATCTCAGACCTTTTCCTCTCAGATACTTAGAAATGTTAAGAAGTTGTAATGAAAATTGATTTCATAAGAACCATTAGAAAAATAAGAAAGAAATTGAATCTTCAAGTTACCGTAATATTACAGAAAACACATTGAAATTTATATGTTATTTATCAGGAAAATATAAATAACACATATAATAATAGTTGTACTACTACTACAGAAACACATTGAAATTCATACGTTATTTATCAGGAAAATATAAATAACACATAAAAAGATAATTCATACGTTATTTATCAGGAGAAAATAAATAACACATAAAAGGATAGTTTATACGTTATTTAGTAGAAAACAGATAACCCATAAAGTTATAGTTTATATTTATTGCAGAAATATGTTTCAGATTTAACTTTTATATTTTATATAAGAAAAATATATTTTACATATGTATAGGATAAAGAACCATACATATATTTTATAGAATCGATTATATATGTATAGGATAAAGAATCACACATATTTTACAGAATCGATTACAGATGTATAGGGTAAAGAACCGTACATATTTTTAAGAAATTAGCAGAAAATATATTAGAAACTTCACATATTTTAGGTGAATGTTTTTAAAAGAGAACATTGTAGGATCTGTTTCTCTCCTAACATCTGCTGGTAAACTAGCAAGATTATTAAATTTAGAAAACATCAACCAGATAATTCTGGTAAAGTGTTGATTATGATAATCACAAACAGAACGTAAAACTTCAATTTTGTTCAAGAATGACAAGATTGTAAGAGAAGAGGTAAGAAGTATTGACACTATGACTGTCCAATCGCTATCTTTCTCACCATTCCCACAGGAAAGAACAAATTGATTGAGTCAAACAGACAACTTTAAATTGTGTCTACAACAACAAAGAATATTAGGAGACAGTCAAAATAAAAAGGCCTATGGAAAGCGTCTTTACTGTTCTTTTCTTATTCCTTGATGGGAAATTAGACACAGAAGAAAGTTAATACCTTAGAAAAGATCTATTAATGAATAAGTCATATTAATGAATAAATTTTTAGATAAAATAATAGATTTAAACAGAAATTAAGAGAAGATATAGGAAATTTCTCCACTCTGAAGACAGAATTTAATTCTAGGAAAATATAATCTTATTTTTCTTTAGTCCTAGAAACTCTCTTGTATAAAATATTTGGTTTTGACCAAGAAAATGTACATAAAGACTGCCTCAGAATTGTAAAAAATTGTAAATATGGGATTGATTAACCTGAGGTAGTATAGACTTATGAGTTTAAAATCAGAAACTTGAAAATTTAAGTGGAAAAATGAAAATATTGAGAATAAGAAGAATTGAGTGATTGAAAACTACCACTGAAAATTGAAGACTTGAATATAGCAATTCTTCATATGATTCTCAATATATTCCACCCAGTACCTGAAACCAAAATACCTTCTTATACTTTTATATTTTTATATAAGAAAAATATAAAAACATAGTTTATTGTACATAAGTTGATTAAAATATTAATGAGTTTTCTACTACTAAACTCATATCAAAGAACATTTGAAATTAGTTCTTTGAAAATAATTATTCAGATGGAATATATACCATGAAAAAGACATGTGATATACTAAATAGTTCCTATTAATATTAAGAAAATACCATGGAATATTAATTGGATTTCTCTTCCAATCTTCTAATTAATTCCATTATCTTTATCCAGTTTATTGTAAATAAAATCTTTGATAAATTTAGAAACAATTTCTAGTTAACATAGTTACATCTTGACAATTACCTGATGACAGAAGTTACTAGAATCAAAATAAAAAGTTATAACTTTTATAGTTTTTATAACTTTGGACCATAAAATCTTTTCATTCCATCTCTATCATCTATCAGAAGGACTAAGTTGAATTTTGGCCACTTTCATCTGAAAACTTTTTGAAGAATAAGATAGATAGTTGTAACAGCTTAATAAAAACCAATTTCCATAATGTGATCAGGAAATTTGAAAAGATACCATCGATTAGAGATTCTCATCAGAACCTCATTAATAATCTTAGCAAAGGTCCAAACATGAAGAAAGATTTAAACATCAAGAATGTAACTTCAAAAGGTTACAAAGAAGAAAAGAATCAACATCAGGATTTATATGAAATTGTGTTAGAAGACACCATGAAGCTGGAATTATACTAATTAACGCCAAGAACATTAATTAATATGTTGTAAATAAATATTTTAACATTTTCATACTTTTATATCCTTTAATTTGTTTTTTTTTTTTTTTTTTTGTGTGTTTTACAGAATATAAAAAACTTTACACATTTTACATCCTTTATTCTTTTTTACTCTTTAGTTTGAAAATCATAGCATATATTTGCAAAATACTTTAGATTTTTTTTTTTTAACATTTCTTTTTCTCATATTTTTATTATTAGATTATTCGTTGAAAACGGAAAATATTTTTAAATTTTTTTTTTTTGCCGCCTGGGTCCCAATATTCTGTTAAATAAAAAAAATTTTTAAATAAAAATCGAAAAACTTTTTTTTTTAGAACGATATTTTATGCAACTTATTTTTATTATTTTTTTTATTTTTATTTACAGAAAATCTATAAAAAACTAAAAAATTTAGTTAGAAATTTTTGTTTTGCTTTAATAATAAAAATGGACACATTCAGAATTACTTTTATTTTGCTTTTAACTTTAAAAATTAGCCTTACGCTATATTTATATTTTATTAATATTTTAATATTAAAATTTTCATTTTATTACTTAGAATCTATTTTAATCCATTAGCCTTATGCTATATAATCAGGAATCTATATTTTATTAATATTTTAATATTAGAATTTTCATTTTTAATTACTCAGAATCTAATTTTAATTCATTAGCCTTATGCTATATAATCAGAATGTTTATTAATAGTAAGAATCTTTTAATTTTAATTTTCATTATAATCAGAAATCTTTTAATTTTAATTTTAAAATTTATTTTTAATTTTTAAGCTTTAATTATTATTTTATTCATTATATAAAATTAACTTTTTAATTAAAGTTCTAAAAAACACTCAGTACCTAGTTATTAGATTAAGCATTTCTATTTTTTGAAAACATAAAAGTATTAATGGACTTTTAAGTTTTAAAATTCACATAATCAGAAACGTTTTTTTTTTTTTTTGAAATATTTAACTTTGTAATTTTAATTGTAATTATAAAGCTCTAATAACCCTAACCCAAATATTTAATCATTTTAACGAGTGAATAGGCGACCATAATAAACTAAAAATTTTTCATATAACGTTAGAATGATCCAAATCAGATTATAATTTAATTTTCCTTGTAAAACTTTTACATAACCACCGACCCGATAAACATTGCTTTACAAAAAAACCATTCTTTTTTAATCTTCTTAATTGAATTATTAAATATTGGGGACGCCTGTAATTATTGTCATACCGTCCAACAAATAAAGAAACATGGATTCCAGTTTTACATTTTTCTCATTACATGTACCAATTACAAACATTGCTTGGCTTGCTTCTTAATATGTTTAATGTTTCTACATATTAATGCTTTCACAAATCGCTTGCTTATTAATATTTTTTTTTATTTTCAAATTACTTTGATGTATCATTCCAAAACATGTTTTGTTAGTGATTTGAACATGTTTAATATCCTTAAACATTTTAGTAGTTGTTTCTTTTATAAATGTGCCTTCGTGTAATTTTGTGAACCTAGTACGTAATGTAAAGACAAAAACTTTTGTAAAACATTTGATTATCTTATATTATTAAAAAATACTTTCTTATTTACTTACATTCGCTTTAATTTTTAACAAAAAATACTTTTAATACTTAATAATTTTAATCTATTTTGAAAGTTAATCTAACAAACTGGTAATTTCGAAATACCTGAATTAAAAGATATTCCGAGCAGCAGTTTAGCTTCATTAAATTAGAAATTGAAAACGAGAAAATTAAGAAAATTCAGTGTCAACCAAAAATTGATAAAATTTATATATTTTAGTTATTGAATTATTTTCTGAATTAAGAATGTTAATGTGACAGTTATAATTTGAAGTCAAAATTTCTTGGAGCAGGGGAATAAGGTTGCAATAATTTTCAAATATTGAAATCAAAGACTTAAAATTTTATTTTAGTCAAATAAGCACTTAAAATCTTATTTGTTGTGGCTTCTGTTTCGACTGGCACCAGCATGTCATAACATTTCATAACTTATTTATAAATTGGAAATCTTTTTACTGCTTTAAACTCAAACTCTACCGCTTTATGATCTATAAAACAAATATCGATGCTTTTTCGCAAGACCCCCCGAAATAACCCTATGAGAACGACCCCGCATTTGAAATCCAAAAGGAATGACTCATTTGCCATCCCTTAAGAAGCCCCTCTTTAAGATACTCTCCCAAAGACAGAGAGACAGAGAGAGACAGAGAGAGAGACAGAGAGAGACAGAGAGAAGTGGAGGGAGAAAGATTTGGAGATGGAGGTATTAGGATGTTTTATAAGAGCATTGCCACCTTAGATCACGATTAGTCGGGACAGATAATACTTTGAGATAAGTTTTTAAACTTAGGAAATCAGTTAGCAGTTAGACATTAGATCAGGGAGGGTTGAAAAAACTTAGAGTCCCAACTAAAAATTAGATAGATCAGTGTCTTTTTAAAAAATGGGGAATCATATCTTTTTAAATAAAAACCATAAATTTATTAATATACATTGAGTATATAAATATATATGTAATAAAATTATATATATATATAGTTATATGTCAATGTATACTATCATTAATTTTTTCTTTATTTTTTTTTAATTATTAAGAATAAATAAAAACACAGGAAACAAATTTTACAGCAAAAAATGTAAGACTTGCTGTCGGAGAGTCCCTGGTCCAGGAGCAGGAGGTATTGAAGAATCAACATTATTGTATAACTAACTTTTAATTAACCAAAAGTCATTTAATAATTCTAATTCTAATATAAATTTGTATAATAATAATTGTTATTATGGTTACTGATGGCAATGGCACGTGTTGATCTGTTTTTAAATATGAATAACAATATATAATAATAACAATGCAATATTGACAGTGCATCAATTAATAATAATATATAATAATAATTTAATAGTGTGATAACAATAATAATAATAATAATAATAATAATAATAATAATAATAATAATAATAATAATAATAATAATAATAATAATAATAATAATAATAATAATAATATCAATAATATAATAATAATAAAATAAATAATAATAATAATAATAAAATAATAATAATAATAATAATAACAATAATATAATAATAATAATAATAATATTAAATTAGTAATATTAAAACTCTGCTAGATTCCTTGAATAAATTATACTCCTTTAATAATTAATGATAAATAAAAATGTAATTATAATTTTATATAATTATTTATAATTTTATGATATAATATAAATTTAATATATTTGAATATAATATATATAGTATATTATATATATATATATATATAATATATATATATATATATATATATATATATATATATATATTTTTTTTTTTATATATATATATTTATATATATTTTTTATATATATATATATATATATTATATATATATATTATATATATATTATATATATTATATTATATATATATATATATATATATATATATATATATATATATATATATATATATATATATATATATATATATATATATATATATATATATATATATATATATATTTTTTTTTTTTTTGCCTAAATATGTTAATGTAAGATTCATTTTAATAAATATGTAAATGATAATTAAAGAAAAATTTTACTGATAATTAATAATCATGTTAAAATCAATACTTTATTTCTTTTAATCAAAATATAGATTATAATATTCTTGAAAAGTAATATTAATCAAATTTTTAATCAAAATATTATGTTTAGTAAACTCATTATTTTGAAGATCAGTAGATTTATATTTTGTTTCTTTTTTCTCATTTATACAGGTTTTTTTGTTTAGGACTTTTCTTTAGGACATTTTTTTGTTTTGGGTTATGTTTTTGATGGATTTTATGGATATGGTATGTTGAAATAAAGACTACAGAAAGTCTGCGTATTATTCAATTCAACAACAAAGGTGTTTCCTGATGAAGACATCATTGGTAGATGTCAATGGGAGGAAACACCAGACTGGCGCTCTCACACCAGGATTTTGGAAGTCATAATCTTCTCGCTTACAGTGGTTACTGACGTTACCACACTGGTAAATGGTCATATCTTTCCCTCCAAGACTGGGCATTTATTCGACTACAAGATCGTTGGGCTCGTATGGAAAGATACTTGATCAATTCGCACTTGGAATTTTTTTGATACAAACGAGGCCGACAACTTACCATATACCTTGTGTCCAATTCAGATGGTCATGTGTGTGACAGACCTGTCAATAACCAAATCCAGAAGAACCTCTGTGTCCCAAAGAAGGAAATTCCATTGAATTTCGACCAGAACTTCTCTTGTTTTTTGTAAGGTACAGTACGTAAAAATAAAGCAAAATTGTTTTTTTTATATACAAAAATAATACAGACTTAAACTAAAAATAAAGTTAAAATTAGAATAGGGAGTTATGTACAAATGGTATTTTTTATATTGATGTCGCGAGGCGTTAATATATTTTATAGACATCTTGTACATGACTTCGATAATAAAACACATAAAAGGTGTTTTACTACATTAATAAAGCATATGTTAATGCTTCCCAAACAAATAAACAGCTAAAGGAAAAAGCTATATTGACAGAAAATGTAACATAAAAAAAGCCGTTAGAAAAAGGCTACTTTTTATTATTGCGTAAAAATAAATAGAAAAAAAAAATTTTTAGTGTATTTTTTTTTATTTTTTTTTTATATAAAAAATAAAACCAGAAGAAATTAAATTTTCACAAAGAGTGAAAACAAAATTTATTTAAAGTTGTTAAATATTATTTTTTATTGTTTTTTTTTGTTTTTTTTAAAGCAAAAATATCAAAAATAATATAAAATATTGTATTTTCTCATGTTTGTTCCATGAGGGAAGATCTTTTAAGAATACATGGGAAATGCAATCAACACAAACCAATTAATTAAAAAATTAATTAATTTTTTTTTCTTTTAAAAGTTAGAATAGATTTAGTAGATCCCTTTTGTGAAAATTTTTTTTAGTAAATATAATTAATAACGTAATTAGAGCTTTAGGAAGTTTAGTAAAATCAACAGCAAAGCATAGGAGATGTTTAAAAGTTGATAAAGGGAAAAGTGCGTGCATATATTGGTTTTATTTACATTCAAAGATGAATTGAATCCAATTTCTGAGAGATCAGCAAAACGTGAAAAACAGAAAATATTTATAATTTTACAGTATTTTCCACGTGTTTAAGAACACGGAAGTAATTGTCCATATTTCAGACATTGACCGAGAATATTGTGCTTAAACACCTCCACAGTCCCACCGGCACGCTTATGGCAGCTTTTGCTTTTTCGCTCAAGCTATTTCCGCTAAAACATATTCGACTAAACACTTATTTCATCTACATAGTAATATATAATATATCTATATATAGATACAATATATAATATATAATATATATAATATATATGAATATATATCATATATATATATTATAATATATATATATATATATATAATATAAATATATTAGAGTCATTATAGATATATTAGTTATATTATATATGATATATAATATATATATTATATATATATATATATATATATTATATATTCTTTTGTGTGTGTGTTGTTTTGTTTTTTTTAATTATGCATTTTTTAATCAATTTCTTTTTTATTATGCATTTATTTATTTTTTAATTACCTTTCTAATTATTAATTATATACGTCGAGTATATATAGTTAAAAAGTATTTTTTCTTTGAAAATAGTAAAAAAAAAAAAAGAAAAAGAGAAAAAATCTTAACCAGTAAAAAATTTGGAAAAAATAGAAAACGCGCTATCGTTGTTTTTTTTTATGGCTTAGGAAGTCAAGTGTTTTTTTTTCTCTCTTTTTTTCAGTGAAAACAAAAAGTGTTTTTTTTTTTTTGTTTTTTTTCATATAAAAATATAAATTGTTTTTTTTATATATAGTTTAAAATTATTGTAATTAATATAAAAGTTACAAAAAATTAGAAAGGACCTTATAGAAAGACAAAAGGTAAAAGACCTTATGGAAAGACAAAAAGGTCACAGAACATAGAAGATGGTTTATTTCTGACCCCTTGACCCCAGGAAAAAATTTGTTCCAGTTGAACACCAGAAAAATGTTCATAGGACACAGGTCATTAGAGAACATGTGCTAGCAGAACACAAAGAACAAGAGAACACAGCAACAAAAACTATGAACAAGATTTGTAGAGATTGTTCCAGAGAACACAAAACTTTCAGAAAAAATTTTATAACAGAATTTTATAACAGAATTTGGAGATCAAGTGCATAGATTGATTGATTCCAATTTAGAAAATATAGTTCACCTTGAAGAACAAAAGAACTTCAGAACAAACTGGAGTTATAGTTCACCTTTGAAGAACAAAAGAACTTTAGGACAAACTAGAGTTAAAGTTCACTTTTTGAAGAACATTAGAACTAGAACAGATAAGGTCAAGAAAAAGATGACCTAGAACATTTAAGAACATATCCTTTTCTAATTAGTATCCTAAAGGATAATAAACAGGGTACTTCATTAATCAAATCAGAACATTGAAAATATTCTATATTCTATATTTTATTTATAGATACAAATAAACGTAAATATATTTTCCTCGAACATAAATGCATCAGTATAAAGACTTAAGAAAAAATATGATTATATTTTTTTTTATTTTATAGTTTACATTCACTATCTATATTAGAAAATATTAAGTGATTAAAAGTTTCATTTAATTTTTAATTAATATCTTTTATTGTGATTAACAAATTAACAGTGATTTAATATTCCATAATATTAATATTCTGAATATTTAAATATTTTTGAACAGACCATTTTCAATAAATAATGAATTTAGAAAATTTAGTGAAAAACATTTTTGTTTTGATAATGATAGTTCTTTGTTTCAATAGAAAAGAAAACATAGTTCCAATCTCTGTGAAACTCAGAAAAGTTAACAACAAAGTAATCAAAAATTTTTATAAAAATTAAGTAGGTAAGATAGTATTAATTAAATTATTAATTAGTAACCGATCTTAATGAACAATAGTAATTAAAATAAAGTGATTAAGAATAAACACTTATAATATTTTAAATTAATTAATTACAAATTTTAGAAACACTTAATGTTTTTTTTTATGTTGGAATATTCGAGTTTAAAGAAAACTCTATATATATTTCTTTGGAAAACATAGAAACTCTCTTATATAGTTATTTAAGTATTAGTGCTAAAAAGTGACTGTAGAAAAAGTTACTTAACAAGAGCAGTAATTGTAGGCTATAAAACTTTAAAAAAAATTTTTTGTGAACAACTTTTTTAAAGAAATTTTAAAATATAGTTTAAAATTTTTTTTATATATTAGTCAGATCAATCTATTGTTTTGATAATTTGCGAGAAAAAGAGCTATTTTCAGAAACATGATAAATAACATAGAAATATTGAGCCAAAGAGTATAAAGTCAATTAGGACAGAATTTCAAAAACTTCTCTTAATAGATTATGCTTATGGGAAGAATATTTTTTAATTAGTTTGCGTCCTTATAGTTTTCGAAACCTCTTGATAGTTTTTTTTAATAATAATTAAAGAAATGAAGAATGAGTTCTTTAGAGACATTTAAGATGGACTTTTGAATTTTGAACTTTTTTATTGAAATAAATATGGAATAATTATTCACTCATCACTAAATAGGATGATAAACTCAATAAATAGCCTCAAAACACAATAAAGAGGAATAGTGGAAGATAAGAAGAAGACGAAAGGAGTGTTGCAACGAATTGCTTGCTTTTTATGTACACAATATTGGAGGAAAGCTTTGAGAGTATTTATTTATGGCTTTCATAATGAACCCAAATTCCCTATCAAGAGGAAACATAAACAGAGTTTTTCCTAAACAGCAGAAACCAATGAAGAATATTTGTTAATGAAGAACAATATCGATACTGAAATGGCTTACTGTGCGCTTGGACAAACAATGGTGTTGATCGATTTTTTTATTGACTTAGGCCATTTTTACCCCTGCTGTTGGTAATAATATCAGGTTTTAGCATGTGCAATAATCATACTTTACCATTCGTTTGTCACAAGAGAGCTTTCCCACTTCCTCGCGCAAGAGATTATAATGATTTTTGGTTTGGTTAATTGATATGTATATTCCATATGAGGATTTTTTTTATGGATAACCGAAGAAATTTTGATATATCAACATTGAAGAATATGGAATCTTCCGGAGGATTCATCCTCATGGGATGGTTAGAAGACGCAGAAGTTATGAATCACATTAATGGGTATTTTAATGAAAGTGGCTTTCAACAACGAAATGATATCGCAGAATCCGCCAACAGATAATTTATTAACATAATCCTATATTAAGAATCATATTATTGGACTACTTTGGATGGTTATTCATCAGAAATAAAGACGATTTAATGAAATCATAATATTATAATCATCGTAAATTTTGAGGCCATAAAGCAAAAGCGAATATTTCTCTGGGAAACTATGAGATTTCCAAAGCAATTATGAATAATTGGATCTCTCTATCGAAGGAACCAGACAACGCCAAACAATTTTGGATCAGTTATATGGATGTTCTATTGAGAGTGAACTCCCCCCGAACCTTTTAGACCCTTTAGTGAATAATGAAGATTCAAATATGGAAGAATATCCCTATGGTTTTGATCATACAGATGTTCAAGTGTTAGAATATTTTCCTTCTATCTTAACACCTATAATTGAGGTAGTAGAAGAAGAACCAGAAGATATAGTCATGGTTATAGAAATATTTGAGGAAGAAGGAGTTGGGAATATAACTCCACCTACAACCATTTTAACGAATATAGAAATATTTAGGCAAGCAAGAGTGGACTGACCTCTTCTTTAAGCAAAAAAATGAATAACTCTGTGTTTAAAGTAGTAAATGTACAAAATATAGGTAATAATAATAAAATAATGTATCAATTATCAGTTAAGAACCTCACCTTACTAATTTTATTCAATGTGCATAAAAAAATATGTTGATGTAAAGCGGTAGCCAACAATTTAATGAAGAAAGAAGATGGATATAACAGACTGATAAATTATCCATTCTTTAATAATTTCTTTAGGATTTAAGATTTATAAAGATATTGTGAGAATAACTTCGATTAAAATATTTAATTTAAAGATTATATCTTTCTCTGGGTCAAGAAGGATCATTTAAAATGAGAAGATAAACATAAAATTTGGAATTTTCATTGGAAATTTAAAAATTGCTAATGCATATTTCTAGACAGGGAAAACAAACTTCTTACAACAAAAACACAGATGTATATATATTGTATTTATATATATATATTGTAATATTATATATATATAATATAGTATATATATATATATATATATATTTATATATATATATAATATATTATATTCATATATAATATATTATATATATATATATACTAATTATATATATATATATATATATATATATATATATATATATATAATATATATAACAGGTTTTAACAATTCGTAGTAAAATTTACAGAAATCATACTGGGAAATAAGTTTCTTGACCTTTGGAACCAAAAACAGAGGTGAAATCAAAAATTTCGAAAAGATCAGCCACAGTTTCGCTTCAAAGCGTCTTATTTGTCAAATTTCACTCCATTTATTTAAACAATACTTATGTAAACATATATATATATTTAAACATATATATATATATATATATATATATATATTTATAATAAGATAGAAATATAGAGTTTTAGACTACTAGAAATCAAATTTATAAGCCTCAGCTTTGAGATGGGAAGAAAGGTAAAATAAATATTATCTCCACATAAATCCAATTATGAAATTGAAATTAATGAAGAACATTGTCATTCATCCTACAGACAACAAAGGAGAACAGATTACTCCACAGAAATATTGTATTTTAAATTAATATTAATTAAAGAAGTTAATTAATATACAATTAATAACCCTTTTTAGGAAGAAAGAGACTCCTAGATAGCACAAATATCAAAAAAGAAATTGATATTTTTCAAATAGAAACTCTTTAAGGAAAAAAGATTGATATAATCCAACTTAAGTAGTATATTAAGTGAAGGTTTCAAACAAAAGACTGTTAATCTAAATTTATTTCCTAAAAGATAAGGAAAGTAAATAAAATATCCTATAAATTCTGTTTTCAAAAAAAACTAGAAAAGTTGAAGTTTTGAAATTTGCTAGAATAAAATGTTATTCTAGTATTCTATCTAAATTCCTTGAATTTAAATCTAAGTACTTCATTATTCTTTTTATAATGCTGAAGCGATAATTATTTTCTGTTGTCTTTTGTTTTAAACCTTCACTTAATATACTACTTAAGTTGGATTATATCAATCTTTTTTCCTTAAAGAGTTTCTATTTGAAAAATATCAATTTCTTCTTGATATTTGTGCTATCTAGGAGTCTCTTTCTTCCTAAAAGGGTTATTAATTGTATATTAATTAACTTCTTTAATTTGTTCATTATTGACTGTTCTTTTTATTCTTTTTGAAAAAGAACGTCCTTTTCTATTGAGTTTTTATGAGATTCTTCTTTAGAAATTTCAATTTCATAATTGGTTTATGTGGAATATTTACTTTTACCTTTCTTCCATCTCAAAGCTGAGCTTATAAATTCTGATTTCTGGAGTCTAAACTCTAAATTTCTATCTTATTATAAATATATATATATATATATATATATATTATGTTTAAATATATATATATGTTTATTAATATTGTTTAAATAATGGGTAAAATTTACAAAGGCGCTTGAAGCGAAAACGGTGATTTTCGAAATTTTTGATTTTCTACTCTGTTTGGTTCAAAGGTCAAGAAACTTATTTTCCCGTATGATTTCTGTAAATTTTACTACGAATTGTTAAAACCTGTATATATATATATATATATATATATATATATATATATATATTATATATATATATATATAGTATATATATATATATATATATTATATATATATTATATATATATATATATATAATATATATATATATATATATAAGTATATTATATATATTATATTATAGTATATATATATTTATACATCTTGGTTTTGTTGTAAGAAGTTTGTTTTCCTGCGTCTATCAGTGTAGGCAAATTTTCATTTTTGAAAATTTCTCTGAAAATTCAAATTTTTTATGTTATTCTTCTCTTTTCAATGATCTTCTTGAACCAGAGAAGATATATTTTTATTAAATATTTTAATAAGTAATTCTCAATATCTTTTATAAATTTAAATCTAAAGAAATTTTATAAGAATGGATAATTACTAGTCTGTTATAATCATCTTCTTTTTGCATAAATGTTACCTGCTTTCATCAACACTATTTTTTTGTCACATTGAATAAAATTAGGTTGAGTTTCTTACTGTAATTGTAGCATATTATTTTATTTTTATTTTAAATTTATTTTGTACTTTTGGTACTACTTTAAACACAGAGTTATTCATTTTTTGCTAAGAAGAGGTCTGTCCACTCTTGCTTGCCTAAAGATTCATATATTCATGAATGGTTGTAGGTGGAGTTATATTCCCAACTCCTTCTTCCTCAAAATTTCTATAACCATTGAACTTATGTCTCTGGTTTTTTTGTTTTTTTTTTTTTTTTTTTTTTTTTCTTCTTCTACTACCTCATTATAAGGTGTAAGAATAGAGGAAAATATTTAAGCACTGAACATCTGTAGATCAATTACCATAGGTGATATTCTTCCCTATTTGAATCTTCATTATTCACAAAGGGTCCTAAAAAGGTTCGGGGGGTTCACTCTCAATAGAACATCCATATAACTGATCCAAAATTGTTTGGCCTTGTCTGGTTCCTTCGATAGAGAGATCCAAATTATTCATAATTGTTTGGAATCTCCTAGTTCTCCCAGAAGAAATATCGCTTTCGATATCTCTTAAATTAGATGATTGTATATTGTGATTCATTAAATCGTCTATTTCTGATGAATAACCATCCAAAGTAGTCCAATAATCATGATCTAATATAGGATTATTGTTAATAAATTCTGTTGGGGATTCTGGATATTCATTATCGTTGTTGAAAGCTTCACTTTCATTAGAAATACCCATAATGTGATTCATAACTTCTGGTTCTTCTAACCATGCCATGAGGGATGAATCCTCCTCGGAAGATTCCTATTCTTCAATGTTGATATTATCAAAATCTTCTTCGTTATCAACATAAAAATCCTCTGGAATATACATATCAATTAACCAACCAAAATCATTATAATCTCTTGGCGGTAATTCTGAATGGTCTTGTCGCATACGATTTATAGTAAAATTATTGACAGGGGTAAACCTGATATTATGACATTCGGAAGTAATATGACCTATGTCTTCTAATGTTTGGACATTTCCATTGTTTGTCCAAGGCACAGTAGCCATTCTGTATCGATATTGTTCTTCAGTAACAATATCTTCATTGTTTCTGCTGTTAGGAAAAACTCTGGTTTGTTCCTCTGATAGGGGATTTGGTTCAATTATGAGTCGCAAAAAATACTCAAAGCTTCTAATATTTGTACATAAAGAGCAATTCGTTGGCAACATTCTTCGTCTTCTTCTTTAACTGCAACTATTCACTCTTTATTGTGGTTTGAGGCTATTATTGTAGTTTATCTATCTATTTATGATGATGAGGAATAATTATTCTATTTATTGTCAAAATTAAATAAGTTCATTACAGTCCATATTTGTCTCTAGTATTTCACTTCACTCTTTAACATATACAAAAAACTTTCACAGCGGCTTTCTTCAGTATAGAAACTTAATTTAATCAAAATATTCTTCCCTACTAGACATATGTTTAGAGAAAGGTTTTTGACACTTCTGTCCTTAATTGCAATTATTCTCTGTTTGGCTGCAAGTATTTTTCACCTAACATCTGTTTGTTTCTGGTTTTCTGAAAATTAGCTCTTTTCTGCAAATTTCAAAATCGTTTAATTTGTTGTTAACTATATATTGATGTAAAAAATTATAAAGTTATATTTTTTAAAAATTTCTTCTTTAAAACTTCCAGTGCTATAAGTGTTCTCTTTATGCTTTTATAAGCATTTTACTACTACTACTCTTGTTAAGTAACTTTTCTAAGTCTTTTTAGTCACTAATACTTATAATTAAGAGTTTCTATGGGTGTTCCAAGAAATATATATAGATGTGAGTTTCTTTAAACTCGATGATTCTCAACATAAAAAAAACAGATATAATTATAAGCTAAAATTTGATTGTAATTTAGTTGTAGTTCACTTAAGGACTTCCATAGTAATAAAGAGTTGGTTAGCCTAATGTCCCCTAGGTCATTTAAGATCGGTTACTAATTAATTATTTATACGAATGTCTACCTCACTTAATTTTATTAAATTTTGATTACTTTGTTAAATTAAACTTTTCTGAGTTTTCACAGAGATTGGAAACTATGTTTTCTTTTCTATTGAAACAAAGAACCATTATATAATTCAAATTAATGTTTTTTCACTAATTTTCTTCAATTAATTTATTAACAGAAAATGGTCAATGTACAAAAATTTTTAAATATTGCAAGTTATATTAATATTAATATTGGAATATTTAAATTATAGATTTATTTGAAAATCTCAATATAAAAGATTTAATTAAAATTAGATGCACATTCTCAATGGCATGTAATATTTTCCTTTATTTGACCAGGTGTAATAGCGATAAAATAAAAAAAAATATAGTCATATTTTTCTTAAGTCTTTATTCACAATAATGTTCTGGGTTGTTCTATAAATAAAATTAAAAATAATAGAATATTTTTTCAATGTTCTGTTTTGATATATGAGTATGTTATTTATCCTATAGGAGAGCTAATTTAGAAATAGGTGATATATCAGAAAATTGTTCTAGTTGTTAGTGGTCATGCTGTTCTTGACCTTACTTGTTCTAGTTTAATGTTCGCTTCAAAAAGTGAACTTTAACTCTAAGTTTTGTCCCTAAAGTGTCTTTTTGTTTCTTCAAAGGTGAACTAGAGAGTCCATGTTTGTTCTGAGTTTCTTTGTTCTTCAGGTGACTTATTTTCTTAATTGGAATCAATCATCTATGCACTTGATGCTCCAAATTCTGTTATAGAAATCCTGCACGAACGCTGATGCAGAAGGGTGAATACTGGGTCATCGATTTATATAATTGTTGTTTTCGATATAAAAAAGATTTTCTGTCTTGTGGTTCTGTAGCAACAGTGTTCTCTAATGACCTTTGTTCTATGAACATTTTTCTGGTGTTCAACTGGAACAAATTTTTTCCTGGGGTCAACGGGGGTCAGAATAGAACCATTTCTATGTTCTGTGACCTTTTAACGTATGTTCTTTGATGACCTTTTTACCCTTGTCTTTCTATAAGGTCCCTTTCTATTTTTTGTAATCTTTAGTAGTTAATTACAATACTTTTAAACTATATAATAAATAAACTACAATTTAAAATTTGTATGAAAAAAAACAAAAAAATTAAACTTTTTTGTTTTTATCTGAAAAAAAGAGAGAAAAAAAACACTTGACTTCCTAAGCCATTAAAAAAAAACAACGAATATTGGCGGGTTTTTCTATTTTTTCCAATATTTTTTTAATTCATTTTGTGATTTTTCCTTTTTTTTTTTTTTTACTAATTTTCAAAGAAAGAAGAGTACTTTTTATAACCTATAAATTACAATTTGAAATATTTACATGTATTAGAAAGGTAATTTTAATAAATAAATTAAATGCATAATATAAAAATGAAATTGAAAAGCATAAATACATCACTCAAATATACAAACATACACACACACAAAAGAATATATATTATTATGTATTATATATATATATGTGTTTTTATGTAGCTGATAGTATATATATATATAGTATAATATATTATTATATATTGTATATATAGAGTATTTAGTTATATATTATAAGTAATATATATATGATATTATATTATTATATATATTATATATGTATTATATATAGTACTATATATTAGTATATATATAGTTATTATATAGTAGTATATAGTATATATTTATTGAGTATATTTACTATGTATAAGATGTGTTTTGTGAAATATGTTTTAGGCGAAGAGTGTGGATAAAGCGCAAAAGTCTGCATAAGCATTGACTCGGTCAGGGGAGCAGTTCAAGGAACATTCTCTCTCAATGTCGTTGTTGTTTACTTTCGTGTTCTTCATACACGGGATAAATACTGTATGATTATAAGCTAGTGTTTCTCTTTTAAAGCGTTTTGGCCGACTCGACTCTGTATATTGATTCGAATTCTCTTTGAAAATGTAAATAAAACCAATATATGCACCGCACTTTTCCCTTTATCATTCTTTTAATAACATCTCCTATCTTTGCTGTTGGATTTTACTAACTTCTAAGCTCTAATTACGTTTTAATTCTAATTTTACTAAAAAAATTTTCACAATAGGGATCTTAACATCTAAGTTTCTTTTAAGAAGAAAAAATGACATTAATTAATTTTTTTAAATTAATTGGGTTTTGGTTGTTTTGTGTATTGCAGTTTGCCTCCATGTTATTCTTAAAAGATTCTTCCCTCTATGGAACACGATTGAGAAGTACATATTTATATAGTTTTTGATATTTTTGCTCTTTAAATAAGATCAAAAAAAAAACAATATAAAGTAAGTAATAGTTTAGGACACGTTTGTGACTCAAAAATTTTGCAGCGAGTTTGTGAAAATTTAATTTCTGTTGTAGTTTTTTATTTTTTATATAAAGAAAAAAATATATGAAAAAATACAATAATTGATAATTTTTTTTTTCTATTTATTTGGTACGTCAATAATTAAAAAGTAGCCTTTTGTCCTAA
>JABUQX010070725.1:0-46173 GCA_015478945.1 Trachelipus rathkii | reverse complement strand
TAAAAATATATATATTACTATACTATAAACATATATATAATATATATATATAATATATAATATATTATATTTAATATATACATATATATATATATATATATATATATATATATAATATATATAAACCAGGTGAACCTTTCTGCCAACAAACTGGGCCATCTCGACCTATCCCTTAATTGGGAAAGGTCTCATTCAGGTGTTCCGAACTGCAGCACAAAAGTTGCATGAAGCCCCATCATTGCATAAAACCACATGTCTTTGGACCGCAATTGAAGAGCGGTAACATCATCAAACAAGTGACGAAGTCATTTTTCAAAAAGTTTAAGTAGTGATAGTATGCCTCTAATCCTGGGGAAGCTAGAAACATAAGTGACATTGTCATGTAAAATTCGCCCAAAATGTTTAACTTGAAAACTGATAGTTCTGAACGATTTTCGTTATAAAGCATGAGGATTCGTCTGCCCAAATAGTTATCGTTATGAACGGTCAATGATAGCTTGTTCTCTGTAAAGTGAGCCTAGTCGTAAATAAAACCTATCGTAAAAAGATTGGTTCAATACATTAGTTCACAAAACCATTGACAAATAACAACACGGAGGAGCATAGCACGTGGTAATAGGTAGTATGCACCTGAGATGGGACAGTGGTACGGAGTGTAACTGTTGCTTCGTGTATAACCTCAAATAACTTAGATTGGATTCCGAATTAAACTTAGTGAACAATGCTTGCGTGCTCTTTCAGGATTGCTCAAGGAAATTCAATTATAGATACTTTATATCACTTAAATCAAACTAAATACCTCAAGTATGAATCATGGAGTAGTCATGCCGCAATTAGTTGTGCTACTTTAGGTGAATGCTATAAATACCCATGTACTTCTCAAGACTAAGGTCACGTGAATTAAGGGTTAAAAATAACTTATTGCTCATTATGTGAGTACTACAGATTCGATACTTTTGGTTGGACTATTCTTTTGTACAAACGTCCTTTAGACACACACAGCCCAATGGAGTACATATGTAAATTGACACGAAAAACCCACAAACAGCATACTAATGAAGTTATGTTATAAGCACCTCCTACCGTCGCTTGAGTGCTTGCTTGGTATCTCCAGACGCATATGACACGTGATCTTAATGACATGATAGGTGATGATGCTGTTTGGTATGACTAAAGAGTTGATCCCGCATCCGTTTCTGAATATGATAAGTAAAAGTAATTCCAACACCTACTCCTCGCACAAACCATTTCATCATTTCTCCCTTTATAATATAGATCATGATATATATTAAAATAGTTATAAAATTTGATTCTGCTTACAACAATAGGTGTTTTTTTGGTACTTCCTTACATTTTAACCTAAGTCATGCGCTTTCATGGAAATGTCACCTTAAATACTTTTAACGGCCGCCATTTTTTAAAATTTTTAGTAAAAATTTTAGATTACTTCTTTTGTTCGGTCGATTAGCATACACAACAACATATATAAATACCCATCTACCTAATAATTAGGTTTGTATCTATACTTGTTTGCGTAGTAATACATAATTAAATATTTTTAAGAGTAAAAAAACAAATACAGACATGACCAGGACCGGAAAGTGAGTATAAAATACTTAAGTCACAATTAGTACATACCCTATATATATATGTAATTTTTAATTTATAAATTTATGCTATCCTTTAAATCTCCAAAGTTTATACCAATAATAAATAATATTAACTATAATTATATTATATTGATATGCCCGTTGCGAACATCTTATTTAAAAAATAGATAGCCGCCAAATATTAATGCGATATAATATATATTAATATAGTAGATTCAAATTCACTAGACAATATAAAAAAAATCAAGAATATAGAAAATTTGCTGTATTTTTTTATTTCCCTAAAGTAACATATAAAGTAATATAACTAGTAACTATACCAACTACTCCAGAATAAAAGATTCATAATTTAGAGGACAGCGATGAATATATATAGTTCTATAATAAAATATCTAAAATAGAGGAACTTATATTAATTCATCTTTAATATATGTAATATAGGAACTATTCACTATACGTTCTTCGTGTTAGTAGTCGGAGCAGAGTACATGATATATAGATGTCAAAATATTGTGTGCTGGGGTGTATCCATAATTCGAATTTTCTTGAACCCTTTACTATCTTAAATCCGACAATAAATATTTGCGTCAGATCAACGCATGCTATTTTACCAAAAACAGAAATCCTAGCCTACGTAGTAATCCTTTCACACACGCAAGCTACAAGCCAGCTATACATGTGCGAAACTGTCAGGAATGCTAGTGATGAGTATCAGTGGGAGTAGTAAATAGTGATAGAAGAAGTAAGTAGTTGTAGTAGTAGATAAGTTATATAATGTAAGTTAAGAAAGTTACTTTGATAAGAATATATGTTCAAAACTCAAGTTATGTTATTATTATAATTATATTTATCTTTTGTTTTTAATTTTTCTATTGGAAAATTTATTTTTTATAAAATTACATTATAGATAATAATTTAAAAATTAATCACAAAATTTATCTCTAATCATTTTTTAAAAAGTTATTAATTTTTTATTATATTATGTTAATTATATTAATTATATTATTTATTTATTATTATTATATTATTTATTAATAATTACTTTAATTAATTATTAATATTATGATATATTAATTAAATTATATTTATTATGATATTATTATATATTATTATTAATTATATATATTCATTATTCATTACTTTAATTTATTTATTATTATTAATTATTATTATTTATATAAGCGGAACTACTTTGAGTGGCGTTATTGAAATAATAGCCTTATTTCATTCTTTTTTTGAAGGTGCTGGCGCGATCTCATCCCAGAGGACGCTTGGTGCTTTTGGATTGGCATTGACATTGGCCCTAGTCATTCTGCGATAGAATTACATGGTTTCTCACTAGATTACACCAGTTGGTATATGACGAATTAAAGTCTTCTTCGTATATAATATAATTATATATTATTATTATTATATATATATATTTATATATTATTAAATAATAATATAATATATATATAAATAATTAATAATTATTATTAATATTATATAATATATTTAATTTAATATATATATATATATATATATAATATTATATATATATATTAATATATATATATATAATCATATATTATTAATAATATATATATATATAATTTAAATACTAATTAATATATATATAATATATATTTATATATATATAATATATATATATATAAATATTAATAAATATAAAATAATCGTCTGCGTGATCTCTAAAAAGTAAAAAATGTACATTAACTAACATAAAATTGATAGAACGTAATTAATACAGTAGGAACAGGCTATAATTAAAAAGGAGGACGCTCTCGTTAGAAAATGAAGAAATTTCGACATTTATGTGTATATTATTATGAAAAGATGATAGAAGTTAAGATAAAGTTGTGTTAGAGAAAAGGATAATAAGTTAGTTAAGCCTGTGAGTGAAATGTTATAAGAAATAGATGTTTATATGAAATAGGAAAGAATAAGGTATATGTAAAATGTATAATTCATTCTGTTATGTGACTGTTTTATATTAGATATATATTAGTTAGATAGTATCCCTATATCCATCTCAGAACTTTTCAACTTTATTTAACAAATTCTAAGTTAAATATAAAAAAACGTTACAGTAAATATTAAATAATAATAAATCTTTTTTTTTTTTCTAATGTTTCCACTTAAAAAGTTAAAAAAAAGTATAAAAAAAAATCTTATACAATTAGATATATATAAGTACAATTACTTAATTAGTGATACTATTCCAAATGATTTGGTATACTAATTTTATATAACCTGTACCTTACTCCTATTGAAATTTATTATCTAATTATAACTATTATATGTATTCATTAATTCCATAATAATTTAGCTTTACGAATGTAACTATGCTTCACTTAATTCTCACTCTATATGAATTAGGTGCAGAAATATTTAAAAAAGTAACATACTTACACTATAGTCTCTCAACATCCTCTTCATACTCTTTACACTGTAATGAATAATCACCAGCCTTCAATTTCCAACCTAAGTCCTTACACATTATGTAGCTTTTAAAGTTTGTGAGATGTTAATAGTTTTATTTAATTTTTTGATAAAATGTGAATATTTTTTTTTAAATTTAAGGTATATTTTATGACAATATATTAAAATGTATATAAAAACTAATAAGGTCCAATAATAATATTATTATCATGTTGTATTTTCACAAAATAATATTTATTATTTTAGCATATATTATTTGTATAAAAATATATAAATAATTATGATAATTATATAAATTAATATATATACATATATAACAGTTAATAATAGCTATATATTATATAATATATAATATATATATATATAATAATATAATTAATAATATATATATATATTAATAATAATATATATATATATATATATAATTAATTATGATAATATATATATTAATAATTTAGCTATCAATAATTATACTTGATTATATAGACTGAAACCATTTCGTGTTTAAATATACTATAAGCGTTGATAGTAATAATTAGGTTTTATCATAGAGCAATATTATAATTATATTTTTTAATTATTATATTAATATATTGATATTAAATTTATATAAATAATTCCTCTTCTCTTGAAATAGGGTCGTTTACTGATTGAGTTATATAAAGTAATAAATTATACCAGCGGGTATTTTTTAAAGTATATTTATACTCTCTTTTTTTTCCCCAAAATTATTTTCACTATCAAAATTTTTGAATATATAATAAATTTATTTTAGATTACGCATAAACTAAATTTGGAGACCATTATTTTATATTTAAACATTCCAATCATTATTATTAATTATTATTATATTATTATTATATGCTTAATATTGATTATAATAACTTATTTATTATTATATTAATTATTATTATTATATTATATTATAATTATTACACTATTTATTATTATAATATTTTATCACATTAAGATTAATTAATAATCTAAGTTGCATTTTGCAATGTGTAGCAAAATGAGGATATTTTAGATAGGTACTTGCGTATTATTAATATAATATAGAAATTTATTTATGTATTTGTAAAAAAGAACATTATATATAGATAGTTTATACTTAAGAAGTAAGATAATATATTTTAAAGACATTAACAATTAACTTTTTATGGTATATAAAGCTGGCTACCAGTTATTTATTTTTATTTCAACTTATTATTATTATTATCCATAAACTTCACATAAAGTTTATTTAGTATTTCATTTAATTATTATATAATTATTATTTATTATTTTAATAATTTTATTATTACTTGAGATGGTAGCAAAGTAATATATTGGACGTACTACTTTATTATTAGTGTCTGTCATAATAATTATGATAATATGTTTCAGAGAATATAATAATTGATTACTAATATTCTCAATGATAATTACGTATATAAAGTATTTGTAACCACATAGTTTTCAATCATATATTATATCGGTAAACACTTAAAATTATCAAACTATTTTGTAAGTAATGGTCGTCAGTGGTGGATTTAGAATGCTCACAATAAAGGTAAGTCGACTGTGACAAAGCAACATTTTTGTTAACGCTACAAAATCCTTTCAATTTGTTCGACGAATATTAGATTATATGTACCTAATATAATTATCAATTTTTAATATATAATAATTTTCCTATATCTATATTATTTAATATAAATTTATAGGATATAATTTAGTAAGTTCTTGTAGTTCTTAAGATAATGCAGCCTTTAAATAATACTACTAACACATAAACTGAGAACTGAAGAGATATTATTAAAGGAGAAATTTATATAAATAATATTAATATAACAAATATATTTAAACAAATTATATATATATACAATAATGGTGAATACAATAACCTTTCAAAATAACAAAATACTAAAAATACATTATTTTTATTGGAATATCAGTGAGTTTGACGGGAAATATGTAATAGAAGAGCTGTCTTATAACTAGTATTAATTAAACTTATAATTTAAATTATTAATTGGTTTAAAATATTATTTTTTAAAATAAAATAATAAACAAAACCTCTAAATAGAAAATTTATATGTTTAATTTTTTTTTTTTTTTGACTATTAAATTAATTATAAAGTTTAATTCCCTAATAAATACTACAAATTTTACAACTGAAATATTTTATAGGTTTCCTTCTATTAGATAATAATTTACATTACCATATGTTATAGTTGCTCCATTATGATATATTTTTAATAATATTATTTAAATATATTATTTTATAAGTTATAGCCTAGATATTATAAATTATTAAGCCTGATTATATCTTTAATTTGCCATTTGGCTTTAACGTGACTCGAATAAGAAATGCTCTACACAGTTTTTAGTTGTTGAAATTAGCTGATATCATATGATGAAAATCTCCTGTTATGATATTAACGTTTAGTTCCTCGCATATATGTCAAATAATTTTGCAATCATGCTTGTCTGTGATATATTATTATATCCATCCTGTGTTGATTGTCACATACAATTAGAAATAACAAAAAACAATAGAAGAGTAGATCTTAGAGTAGAGCTACTCACCTTATCTCTCACAAATAATTTTAGCCTATGAGCGCCCACCCCTAGTTGTGATGGAGTTATCTCGATTTGGAAGGATATATTAATAAATCCCTCTACAAGGTCTATACTAAATTACTTTGAGTGAAAAAACCAATGTGTTAATTAAAATAAGCTAAAATCCAAAACGGATTTCCGAATTAAAAACCAATCCTAACGGTGATACCACGCCGCCATAAATATATTTGTTTACAGTTTTTTCATTTAAGAGTCGAGCGTGAATCTACAATAAAATTAAGCAACGCTACCGTAGTAAAAAATATAAATATTATCATCTACCGATTAAGGTATACCACTCCATTTACGTGTGTTTAGCTGAATCTGTGAGTCACTAATTTCTCAAGCCACTCCTCTGTGCAATTATCTATTATTGAAACAAAATACCATCTGAACGCGAAGATCATCAAGGTAGCAAATATATGCTTACGTTTGTTAAGCATCAAAATAATCTTGAAAAACGAAATCTCATGACGTAATCTCTCTGTCACCTCAAGTATTTATATATTTATTTTTTTATCTTTTACTTTTATTTGGAAGTAGATAATAATTTAATATTAAAATTACTGTCTTTTTTTAAGTTTCTGTTATTATTATTTATAAGTTAAGAAATAATTTTTAATTCCCCTTTCCTGCAAACTAATTAATCTTGCCAACATTTAACTATTTAAAAATGGTATAATATTTAAAGATATACAAATTTCATTTTTCAATTATAAAATTTTACTTATTGTTTTATTGTTTAATATTAGATTATATTCCTAATTTAAAGTTTTTTTTTTTAAATATTTAAATTATTTTAATTTCATAATAATATAATATTAAACAATTTAATATAAATTTAATAAAATTTATTTATATACTTCAGTTTATTAGTTACTATAAAATAAGTGCTAATCTATTCATATATAAATTATTTTCAGTTAAAATTTTTAAAGTGTTAATTTAGCAATTGTTAAGTATTTTCATAAATTTATAACATAAATTAATAATTACAAAAATTATAATTGTTCGAGACCATTTAGATTAATATTTTTTCGTTTTGTGTAAGTAAAATGAATAAGGTTCGATGGCAAACTATAGCTACATACTAGAGCTACAATAAAATATTCCCCGCATTATCAGATTCCCGGATGGGGTTGGTAAACACTCAGAGTGTAAATATATATATATATATATATATATATATATATAATATATATATTAATATAATATAATAGATATATATATATTATAATACTTAAATACATATTTAATATATATAATATTATAATGATAGTTAGATTAACAATATATAAAATTAATATATTATTATGCTATATTAAGTTAATAATATATATATTATAATAATATATAATAATATAATATATATATAATATAATTATATTAATATATATAATATAATATATATATATATATAATATAATATATATATATATATATATTATGTAAATAATACCATATAAATATTTTATTTATGAAGTATATAATTTTAGTTTATAATTTATACTAAATTAATATATTTTTATTGTACTTTTAAATGATTAGTAATAAATTGTTAAAATAATAATAATGAATATTATGCTAGAAAAAAATCACTGAAGTTACATGTAATTTTTATTTTATATGAGCAAAATTATATGATATATTCACACTGGGAAAATCGTTCCTGAAGTATAACTAGGACAATCATATGGTAGAGCTGAGAGGCAACTACCCTGTAGTCTAGCATCTAATCTAGTAGTAATATATAATTATATTATGTATATGAGCTCACTTTATTGAGTGTATTGAAACAATTCTTTAGATGAATATATATATTAATATAATTATAAATTTAAAACACTATTATTTTGAAGGAAATTATAATTATACCAACGATTAATAACAGATATTGAAATAGTATATATATATAAATTATATATATAATAGATTTATATATATATATATTAAATATATATAAATATATATATATATATATATTATATATATATATATATATATATATATAATATATATAATATATATATTTATTCCTATAATGACTTCTTACAAATTCCGAGCCAGAATTGTCAATAAGGAAAAGTATTGAAATTGCATGAGGCAAAGAATCATTTTAAGTTGGATTACCAATGTTATGGTCATGTATTATCACAAACGTTTAGTAAATTTGAAGAAATTTTTGTAACAAATGGGTTTGGAGATTTTATTTGATGCCTTTTCTACGAAAACTAATGTGTTACGCTGGTCACTTGCGTTTGACGCGAGGAATCGGTTTACTATTAATTTAAAAAAAAAATAAACAACTACTTATTAATCTCTATCGCAAAACGATTTGCTTAAAATTAAAACAAAGCTTCATGCAGGAAGGTCTTTATATTTAAAATGTTGAAACTTGTTTCATTACTTCTGACACAATTTATCTGGCCTGTTTTCCTGCACACGTCAGCAGGTTTTAAATTTTATTTCCTATTGAAGTTAACGTCGTATTTTTGTATTTTGTGTTCTACTTTTGTAATAATCTTTGTAGCATTTCATTGACAAGATTTCACAGCGCTGTTCCCTTTGTTGAGGTTTTACTTTAATAATGGATCATAGATTTGGGGTGCGGACAGAAAAACCATGCTCCACTTTTACATCATGCTGGTGCGGGCTAAACTAGACTATGGTTGTGCCATAAATGGGCAGACCTTTCGGTCCTACCTCCGAGCTGGGCCATCTTCAGAACCATATCCATGATTGGAAAAGATCTCAATTCAGGTGTCAAAACGAACTGCTGCACTAAAGGTATGCTAAGAGAAAGCCCCAATCATGCATAAAACCAACATGTCATTTAAGAATGGCTCAAAACTGAATGATAAAGTTTTGATAAATATATTAAAAATGAGAATGTTGCACATTCCTTAAAATTTACACTCTCCCTTATTAATAGTCATATTATTAAAAATGTAAAAAAAAAAAAAAATATACCATTTATCTACATCGCAACACGAAAATAATATAATACCACCACCAAATAACGAGCGTTTGAAGACTATAATACATAAAATAAACATATTATAAACACATAAGTACATCAACAAAACCAAAAACAGCTCTTCATATAGTAACGATCGTCTACATCAAAATACTTTAAACCGGCGCCATTTATAATTAGCAAATAATAAATAGCTACAAAATAATGAATCACACTTCATGATTATCTAGTCAACTCATACCAGAACAACTACACACAAACAAGTACTCATCCCAACAAATACTCGAGAGGATGTGTAAAAACCATAACTGGTTAACGTAGATACAAAAAAAATAATTTAGCAAATAAAATATGGAATTAACAGACAACCAGAAGGAAAACTAAGCACCTTACGTCATACCTCACGCCAGATAATAAGAAGAAAAATCATACTATTAACTATGTATATGAACATTCTTAATCAAATTACCAAAAAAATTTTACCATAACCCCTAAATTATTGAAATCCACCCGTAAAATATATATCAGATCCGATAAATAATATATTATAAAATATATCAATAATATATAATAAAAAAAAGAAAAATAAATACCCTAATAACATAATATATATATATATATAAATATAATATTAATAATATATATAATATAATAATAATATTATAGAAAATTAAATAAATATATAAATAACATTATATTAATAATTATAATATAAATAAATATAATATATATATATATATATATTTAAAAATAATAATATAATATTATATATATATATATATATATATAATAGGCACTTTCCCTTTTAAAAGGATGTATACATAAAAAATACAAGATAAATCGAAAATCGCTGACACTAATACGTCACCAATGGCACGTGATGACAGTTGTTAACTTAAACTCCAAAATAGAAAGAAGAGAAAAAGTAGGCCACCATATAGCTCATTTTAATATCATGTTAATTTTTTTTAATGTTTAATTTTGTTATTAATTTTTTGGTTAATTTTTTTAAGGTGGCTCGAAGCCGTTGGGGGACTAAGGGGGGGACGAAGTCCCCCCCGTCGTCCCCGCTGAGGCCGAGAGGACCCTGACTCATTTTGAATCAAATCATTGGCTATCTTAAGTCATTAGGGTATTCCTTAATTAAGTTTAAAATCAAAACAAACAATATATTATAGACATGCTTGATCGCTCCTCACGTTGCTTGAAATAATCGGAAAAACAAATCGAAAGAACAAAAAATAAAATAAAAATCTAATAATAATAATACATTATAAGTATAGAGTGTGTGTATTCCAATCTTAATTAAATTTGTAGAAATGTTCTCAAGCAAATTAAAAAAAAACCGCATACTAAGGCTAACTGCAAAATCCCTGCTTATATGCTGATAAATGAAATCTGCAAAGATTTTCATTTGGAATATAGAATATAATAAATATCACGAAAACCAAAAACTATATTGGTGATTATCATATTTAAACAAGAATAAATGATAAAAAATTAATAGAAAATAATAATATAAAATATATATATGATATAATAATAAATAAAGATATATATTGAAAATCATAAATCCCCTATTAAAGGTAGTTATACCGAAAATAATATCGAAAAAAAAAAAAAAAAAAATAAAAAATACACTCACGTGGGAATAACCTCCCCCAATAAAAAAAAAAAAATGGTTATCCCCGGATTATTTATTTTTCGATATATTTTCAACAGGCAATGGATGAGACACAAGGATTTCCCACAGAACAGTTATTTATTTTTTTTTTGAAACTAAAAAAAAAAAATAATAAAAGATTTAAATAGCAAAAGATGTACAAAGAGCCAGAGGATTCATTCGGCCTCAAGCGAAAGGACGACGGGGGGACTTTAACGTCCCCCTCTGACTCCCCGTCGGCTCAAGAAGCCCCCTTAAAAAATATAAAAATAAAATTAAAAAAAATTAACATAAATTATCAAAAAAAAATATAAACAATGATCAAAAAAGAACATATGATGAGGAAACTTCGCAAGATACTATCATATTAGGAAGATTTTAAAGCTTGAACACAGTGAACACTGCTGTAGCGCTGCAAAAAATATGAGCAGAGTTAGCGCGAAATTGATCAGAAAATAATTATGACCAACGTTTAGTAATTTCCTTATTAAAGGAATAAAAATGAACTATAGAAACAAATATATTAAAGAAAAATAAAAAAAATAAATAAAAATATTATAAATATAATATAATAATAATATAAATAATATAAACATATTATAAACTAATAGTATACTATATAGAAATATTACTTATATATATATATATAAATATAGTTATATTATATAGTTATATATATATAAATAAAAAATATATGATAGAAAAAAAGAAAAAAAAAAAAAAAAAAAAAAAAAAAAGATGATACAAAAATGTGTGATGTAGTGTGTGGTGATGACTGAAATGTGATGTGTGTAAAAAAGTGTGGTGTGTGTGATGAAAATGAGTAGTGGAAATATCAAAATTTTGACAATCCAGATAATTGTATGAAAATGTATATCATAGTATACACATCAAATAAAAGTTTATACTCTATAGCCTACTAAGAAGCAGTTATGGAAAAATATGTAACTAAAAAGTCATGTATAAAAAAAAACAAGAAAAAAAAAACAAAACAAAAAACAACAATATATAAAAATCTTATAAAGATATTTTATATGCAAATTTTTAAATATTTTTTTGCACTAATTTCATGTAAAGTCTAAAAATAATTATAAATAAATAATTTCTAAATAAATAAACTAAAAAACCACCAACGATTCTTATGCTACCAAGTATGATGATCATTTTCATTGGTGTAACAAGAGTTTGAAAGTTACGGTTAACGATAAACATCAAAGTCGATCAGGATGTTATCTGCTAAAGGCCCATAGACAATAAGGGAGGTGCGGAAACTATGAATAGCACCATTGACCAAAATCGGAGGATGTTCCGCCAAAGATAAGCAACACATGTGCATACATATTATGCACAATTGGTATTAATCTGAGTATAAAACACTGATCGTGACAAGGCAATGGGTTCCGGAGTCTGAGGAGACCGCTTTTTGAGACCAATGATAAGAAACGTATTTCGGAGGCTCTGGAGCTTCCTTGAACGGCTAGGAATATCTTTCCAAAATGTCATGCAGAGCATTTTGACTTAGAAAATATTGTAATGACCATAGTAATGGGTTTGAACATCACACTGATAGATAGAATCTAAAATAAGTTAGAGTCTCTAAGGTACAACAGAGAGATCCAGATTTGAGTGTCGGTGAAAGACCGATCAATTCTTAAGTTAATCTATTTAAACCTTGAACTTAGATATGATTATCCCCCAAAGGGAAAAAGTGTATTGAGGATAAATTATCAAATTCATAAAAATATAAGAAGCTTAAATGTTTAATGGATACATTATGATTTATGATGATCTCCAATCGATTCATGATTCAAGGTCTATTTTACCCCACAAAATGGGATATATTTAAATCGATCTTCTTATAACGTTAAACGCCACTAGGTTAGAAACTTATTTATCAGTTGAAAACGATATGAAAGAAAATACACTAAATTACTAATAAATTTACTAAATGCTAGTCAATTATAACATTTAAAATTAAAAATTATCATGATATATAAAACAAAACCACACGTGATGCAAAACAAGCCCCAAGCCCATTAATTAAATCATACCCCATATATCTAGTAAGGGAAGTTCTAGTTGAAGTATATTCCCCTCTAAATGGCACCCAATAATAGCTAGAGTAAGGATGCTCATCTTAGCCTGAACCGACCAAATTTTCAACGCCTTTCCCACGAAAACTATGAGGTTCCGTTGAACAAGACAAGTGTAGATAAGCCCATACCAGTGGAAATGGTTGATAAAGAACAGATAAAAAAAAATAAATGGCGAAAAGGATACTCGAATGATAATGAAATAATCGGTAGATTAGGAAAAGGACGGGAAAAGATCTGAGTTGACTCATATGCGGAAAAGATCCTGTGAGCAAAACGCCAAGAAGAAAAACAAGAGGTGCGATAAGCAGAATTATGGTGGAAGGAAGAAAAAAAATAGAACAATTAATGAGAAGAATGAATAAGAAGTTTTATGTGTCGGAGCAAATAGAACCATAAGTTTGAGGGACCGAAGTTCGGAGAATACCATGTGGAGTATACAGACGAAAAATGACGACAGAAGTGAAAACCTTAGCAGAACGAAAGAACTACACAGAGTAAGAATAAAAGAGATTGAAGAAATGAAGGAGTAACGATGACTGTAAGGATAGATTCCAAAGGAAATCTGATAAACGAGGAAAAGTACCACATATCGAAGAATTGAAACTAAGAAAACCCAAAATATTAAGAAGGTTTACTACCACTTAAAAATTAAATTTTAATGGTGAATTCAGCTAAAATATTACATAGATGATCGCTATGGCAATCGCAAAATTGCTGCACAAAAATATTTAGAAACTATAAGCACTCAAAGAGCTTTATTAATTAATTTTACAGCCACTATTAATGAATAAAATTTATAGAGGTACACATGGCAAACCAAATGTGCACAAAAATATAAATAAACCAATAGCACAAACTTTACGGAACTACTCTCTAGCATTAATTGCGATATCAAACCAATCTTTACGTAATAACAATTTGGACTAACATAATATCACATAAAACTAAAACACGAAACATAACATTACATTAAACCTAAAATTTTTTAAGACGAACCTGGAACTCAACACATAATTACTTGGCTCAAATAAAATTAATCTTCATTATAATAAAAAACTCGTGTTCATCTGTATGCTGTACAATTAAAATTATTAATATGAATTTTTTATAGCATAAGACAAAAACATAGAAAATTAATCCTCAACTCAACAGATGTAGTGCGATATATTCACATACTTAATGATCTAAAACCAAACAACAAAAGGTCCACTTTATCGCACTGCGCTTACAATAATGGAATGACAAATCACTGCAAATACGAAAAAATAGTGATAAACCTGAGGGGGTGAACTAGTCCGTGGTTTCCAAGGTTGAACGGAACGAAAAGAATAAAAACAATGACGTTATGAGAATAAGAATGCAAAAAATCCGTAAATTTTTCAGTCATCTATACTATGCCGTAACGCACATCCAATTGCAATAAAAGACGGCATCTTCAATGGTTGATGAATAAGAAGTTATAATTGATATATTATTATGATTTCTTGTAACTAATATAAACATTAGATTTCATTGCCTGATATAAAACATAATAGAATATAATAAAACATAAAATATATATATAAAAATAATATAATATAATTAAATATATATATATATAATAAAATAAATACTAAATAATATAATATATAGTATATATATTATAATAAAAATATAATAATATAAATAAAATAAAACAAATAATATAAAAATACAGAAAAATATAATAAATATATAACTTTATTAAAGATTGATAGATAATTATTAAAAAAAAAAATAATTGAGAGGATAAGAGAAAATATTATCTAAAATGTTACACTCTATCATAAAATAAATAATAAGAAAAAAATATATATAATTATAATATAATAAAAATATATAAATTATAAATAATAAATATATATAATAAATAAAAAAATATAAAATATACCAAATATAAATAAAATAATAATAAAATAAATAAAATATATATATAAATTGTCAATTAAAATTATATAAGAAGATAAAGAGTAAAGATACTTGAAAAAAAAATAAATATAAATAATATAAAATAAATATAAAAATAAAAAAAAATAATAAAAAAAATTAAATAAATATAAAAAATAAAATATAAATATAAAATAAAAAAAATAAATATATAAAAATATAATAATAAATTGATTTGATATTTAGTTTATGACTTAATAAGTAATAGAAAGTTGTTAATTATACTTATAAAAAATATAATAACACAATATCACACAGACGAAAAAACCGCGCACATCACACGCAAAACATACACACATTAATATATAGAGACACTAATTATTTAAATACATTATATCATTAAACCCAAACCTGAACTCTAACTTGATCAATGAGCAATATCGACTAGTATATTTCATAATAATAACATCATCCATCTTTGGTTTCCTCTCTTTTTTAATCTGCAACATTTATATTTTTCACATATTTAATAATTCCACATCTCATTAATTAATCTATCTAGATAGCGTTCACCTATTAAAATAATTTCTAAGATACAATACAAAAAACATCATATTTAGTTTAAAGTTTATATTTATATAATATTGTAACGTTTAATCTCACTCATATGCATTTAAAGTATATATTATCCTAATCTTACATCAAAGTTACCATTTATATATTACTTTGTTATATGTTTTTTCGTTTATCGTTTATTTCATGTTTTATTTTGCTTTTAAGCTTTTATTATTTTGTAAGTTCTATTTTATAAGCATTATTTTATTATGTTATAAAGTTCTTTATTATTTATATTATAATTTCAATTTCACAATTTACTATAAATAGCAAACTATATTAATCTTTTTTTTTAACTAAACTTTTTATTTATAAAATTTTTATTTTTAATTTTCTAAAAAACATTCTTAAAACTGATTTTATCTTTATAAAAATTATTATTTATTTTATTAAAAGTTATTAAAAACTAGTTTTTTCCTAACTAAACTCTTTAAATTTTTTTTTATTAAAAATATTTACTTTATTGTCCCTAAAGTAGCAATGCGGTAGAGCAGTAGCAGCTAAAAAACACCAATAACCCTACACCCCATCCACCCTCATACGCATAGACACTAAAAAATGAAACTCTAATTCGACCCACCTGCTTTACGTCATATTGAGCATGTATATTTGAATAACAATAACATGAAAATAATTGTTTTAATTGTACGGAATTAACATCCATTTCAATTTAAGAGTTTTTTTCTGTATCTTCAAAAATTTTTTAACTACTTTTTAATATTTTTAGTTAAGAAAATAATACAAAATAATTATAATAAGATCAAATCAACATAAAAAACGCAAATCATAACCCTTTTCCCATTCGTGATCCATTGATTAAGTGATTAAAGTAATACTTAAGTATCATTTTTTGTATAAACATAGCATTAAAAATAGTTTTTATTTGAGTATATAACATTGCTATTAAAAATTAAGTTCTATGCTTGGAATATTCAGAGTAGATGAAACTGGGCGAGTTATTAATCTATATTTTTGTGTACAAAGAATCATTTTTTTTATTTTCTATACTTATAACATAATGAACAATTATGTTCATTATATGATCAATGTTTTTTAGCATTACACTGTAAGTTATTTTTAAAATATAATCAACAAAAAAAATGTATACACCATCACTACATGAAACATATCCCTCGTATTCAATAACATGAAACCAACACCAATAAAATGCATAGACAGAAAAAAAGTCTTTACACACGCCCTGAAGTTAAACCATATACAAACCTGAAACTTAAGAACATAATGTATCAAACAACCACCAACCTAAACAATATCCTTACGTATGATATGAACTGCTACCAACATTAGCAAAAGTTCAACCACTTAATCAAATGGTAAAAAGTAAAAACAATTGACCTAACAAAAACATATAACATAATCCCACTTTCCAACTATATCAACCAACATAATGATTAATTATATACAAAATTAATAAAATTTAAATGCAGATATAATAATATTAACTAAAAAAATTAATCATAAACACTACCAATATACATTATACATACTGAGCAACGAATAATTGCTAACCTAAATAAAGATTTAACAATTCAAAGTTGAAACCAAACTACAACATTTACCTAAACTAAGTAAACAAACAATAATAATTCCTAAAATATCCTCGACACAAATAAACTGCAACACTAGCAAGCGAATTAACAGCTAAAACAACATAAAGGAACCTACTAAACATTGCCTAAGAATAAAAACTCCACCTAACTCTAACTTTATCTATATCATATCTAATCGCAATAATGTGACATAAAATTATAAACAAATTCAACACTCATGTCAATATGTTACCAACACAACAAAATTATCATAAGCCACCTACACCTAATTACCTCACTAACTGAATCAACGAATAAATGCTAGGCAACCAAGTTTCCACATCAGTAAAAAAACAAACACCTAAAAACAACAATATTATCGATAAACTAAAGAAACATAAACGTAGACAACAATAACATTACCAAACAACACAGCTACCTACGATAAAACTATATAGTCTCATAACAACAAGCTTCAAACAAACCAATTAATTACGTTAAGAGCAAAACCAACAATAACCAAAAACTATAATCAATGATCCCGCATTTTCTAACTTAATTAGAAATCATGATAACATATCAATGTTAATTTCCAACCTAGCAAAACTTTTTCGTAATATACCCTATCAATCGTACTGAACTACGAATAAATACTAACATAACAAAGTTCTTAACCTATCAACAGCTGTCACACAACATAAAATCTCATCCTAACAAGCTTAACATACATTTCCAGACAATACTCATGTTATTCAAATATTATTAAACATACACAAATACACGCAATCAATAATATTAATATATAAAACAAATTTAAAAAAAAAAAAAAAGACAATAATTTCTTTATATAAAAAAACATATTATATGACTTTTGTAGGTAATGGTTTATTAACAACATGAACAAAGTTTAAACTTATCAGTTAAGCTATCATAACATTATCCAACTAAAAACAAATGTAATTATAAAAAATCTAACATAACATTAAATATGAATAAATTGATAGCATTAACAAAGTTCCCTGCATATCAGTGGTAAACAAGCTAACATTCATTACTCACCGATACTTAACCTATCCCTACATTTCTAACGTATCTATAACATATCAATGCTAATTTAACATTAACATAAGCAAATATTTAAAATATCATAAGCCAAACTAACATAATTGAACATGCAGAAAAAAATTACTAAATAAAGTTTTATCTTACCATCAGCTGTTAGCTGTATAGTATAGCAATATAGTATAGCTTTACATAACCAAACAAAATCTGTAAATAATAATAATTAATAATTATTAATAAATATAAAATAAAAATTAATTGTAATATAAATTACACAGATAAATTATAGTAGTGGAATATTTTGCAAAATATTACACAAATAATAATAATATAATAATTAAATAATAAACAATAAATAATAATTGAAATTATTATTAAAATATCAATATAAATTACTTATTATTTATTATTATTATTAATATATTATATATATAAATAAATAAAAATAAAAAATAATAATAATATATAATAATAATATAGATAAATAATAAATAATAATAATAAATAATAAATAATAAATAAAAATAATAATATAATAATTAATTAATAATAATATAATAATAATAAATAATTAATAATATAAATTAATAATAAAATAATAATAATAAATAATAATAGCATTCTCAATTTCAATTAGAGTTAGGGAAAATTAAAGAAGAGAAATATATTGTTTGACCATCCCACTAACTGGTATAAACTCTTCCTCATCTACCTCTTCTAACATACTATATTCACCTTCATTAGTACAAAATTCCTATTCAATATAACAATATCCTCGTAATAGAAAAAACAAAAACAATAAATCCGATATCCGTTAACTTTACTGTTATAGGTGACCCAAGAACAGCTTTTGCCGAGGAACAAAAAAGAAAAATAAGAGATCAAGTGGAACGTACTGGAAAGCTTCACAAATACTATAGAACACCGAATTGACCCAACCCGCAATAAACGACTAACAACAGAAAAAACACAATATTCACACAGTTATGACTCTCTAAAACCTACACCTATCCAAAACCCCATCCCCAATACCCAGATTGACAACTCATAAAAAAAACACAGTACAAACCAAAACTCTACTAACTACCAACACAACCATGTTCTCTCTAATACATTCATCCATCCCTGTAATAATATACACCGCACGCACCTATCTTTTAGTTACGCTCCTGAGCGACACCCAAACAATTAAGAAACTCTACCTTAAGACTATAGTTAACTTTCTCACCTTAAAAGTAACGACACCCAATACCAAAACAGCTTATAATCAACCATGAGTATCACGCAAGGTGACCTCCCAATGAACGCTTAGCACCACAAAGGTCAAAAATTAAGGGATCTGTCAAGATTCTGAGAGTTTGAATCGAATTGAATAACAAAATTGACAAACATCAATAATATTTTTTATAGAAAAATGAAAATTTAGTAAACTTTGTAATATTTTTAATAAATATATATGTATGTAATTATATAACGAACTTATTTTCATGTCATGTTTATGCATATTTATCAATACATTACCAATGATGACGGTTAAAGCTAAGTAAGTCAATAAAACATTATGGTCGGTAAAATTGGTGAAAAGTGGGAAAGGAGGTATAATGTTGAAAATTACTACTGTATCAACACCATAAATAAGCCGTTAGAAAGTATCATATTTTTTTTTTAATTAAAAAAAATGTATATATTCTTTAGTTAAAAAAACATGAAAATAGGTTGATATCGAAATATATTTTCGGGAAATAAAATATATACTTTTAAATAAAATAACAACTTTTTAGAAAAAAAAATACTATGAATTTATTACACTAAGAGAGGACTATAATAGTATAGAGGTTTTAAGAAACTTAGTGAAAAATATTTAAATATGTTTCTTCCAGGACATCCATATAGAATGTATCTACGAAAGAATATCTAATATTAAAAAATAGAATACCACAAGTTTAAACAAACAACGCCGGTAAAAGCACGCGAAGGAAGAAAACCTAAAATATACCAACAAAATAAAACACTATGTAGAAATCAAAAAAAAGACGATAAGCAGGAAAGACGAATTAAATGACAGAAAGTAAATAATATAGAATCTACGACATCAAATAATAAATAATACTTACACATACATACATAATCAATATATATATAGATAGATAATCAATAAGCATAAATAGCAGAATAATAACAATAAATAAATGAATACACTAAATAAATCCATACATCAAAAATAAACATAAATAATATATAATAACATAAAATAAATAAATAAGATTGACTTGCGCAACACCATCGTTGGTATAGAAAAGGGTCGAGTAGTTCGTAAAAAATGAGTAAATAATCCCCGCATCACTTAACAAAACTCTACATCGATCATCTACTCCATAATACTGAACCGGTATCAATTGATACACAACTTGTGTACTACCTTGTTAGGCATCTTTCTATCCAAACCAATGCTGCGGGAAAGTAGTATTAAAGCAATAAACTTTTGGAGTATTGACAAAACAAAAGCCCATCACCTATATATTAAAAAAAAAAAATAAAATATTATACATCAAATGGCCATATTAAAATATGAGCTATCGACTTAGATGTCTCGCATTTTGAAAAAAAATTAGGCGTATGTCAAACTTAGATACCAATCAATATCAGAACCTTAATAATTTTATTAAACTCAAAATAAATTTATCAAGAATAATCAAAACACTAATCGATTTATCAACACTAACCCCACAAAAACAAGACTCCATAATGTCGAAAACACGATCTGTTATGGTAAAATTATAATAAATAAAATATAAAATAATATAATAAATATAACATACAATAGAATACTAATAATAAAATACTCACACCGAAATAATTTACCATTTCTAAAATAAAAATCACAACCAAAACGAAAAAAAAATATAATATCATATAAAATATATAATATAACTATATAATATATTTAATAAAATATATAATATATTATATATAATATATAAATATATATATATTATATATAATATATATATAATATAAAAATATATAAAAATATATATAAAATATAAATATATATAATATATATATTAAATATAGTATAATATAATATAGATAGTATAAATATATAATAATATAATTATATATAAAAAAAATAGAAAAATATAAATATATATATAATTATAATATAATATATATATATCTAATAATATAATATAACAATATAAAATTATATATAAAATAAATATATTATTTATATTATATATTATATATAATAAATATATATAATAATTATAAATATATAATATTAAAAGAACAAGCATATAAAATAGATATAATATATATATATAATATATATAAAAATATAATAATAAATAATATATAAAATATATATATAATATAATAATACAATATATAATAATAAATATATATATATAATATAATAAAAAATAATAATATATATATAATATAAATTATATATATATAAATAACATAAATAAAAAATATATAGTATATAAAAAACAAATCAAAATGTATAAAATATTAAATTATTATATATATATTATAAAAATAATAACCAACTAAAACTATAATCCATTTTGTGCATCATAAATAAAAAAAAACACAAAAACCAACACGAAAAAAAAAAAAAAAAAAAAAAAAAAAAAAAAAATAAACCCTCCAACCATCTTCAAAAATCCCCAAAATCACCCAACAATAAAATAATATAAATACTACATATAATAAAATAGTTTTTGATAATCATAACATATATATATATATATATAATATTTTGGAATTCTATGTCTGTAGGGACTGTTAATATTGGTCTTCTCCCCGTATTATATTTTAATAAGTGTCTGAGTTTAAAAATATATTTAGGTATACTGTCTATAAAGTTAGATCAGGAATAAATGAATGCAAGATGTAAGTAGGAAAAAGTTGTGAATGCAGGGAAGCGTGACTGCGTGCATTTAAATCGTTGGTGAGAATGTAAAGGGACTAAGTCTTGAGTGCGCTAGGGTGATACATAAGGGTATTTATAATGAGTTTGATGATAAAGATAAGGTTGAAAATTACTCTTGTCATCAAAAATAACCAAATAATATTAAAGTTATAAGTTGCCGTAATTAAATGTCATAGTCAAAAAGTTAAATAAGTAAAAAAACGTAAATAACGGAAAAGTAACGGACACTTCGTTTACTTATTCTTTCAAATAAACGAAAAAAATTAACGATAAAACGGAACTATACTTTTTTATTGAAAAGTAACGTATAGTACCACGCAGAATGTATAATACCCGCACATTAACAATAAATAAACTATACAAAACTATATATATATATATAATATATATATAAAAAATAAAAAAAAAAAAAAAACAAAAAAAACACCGATGATATATATTAAGACGAAATCGACATTTTTAATAATATAGTAATATTAAATCCATATATTATATATATAATAATATAATATATACAAAAAAATATTATATCAATATAAAATAATATAATATAATATAATAAAAAATAAAATAAATATAATAATATAAAATATAGTAGATAATGTATTATATAAAAATAAATAGATATATAAAAAAAAAAAAATAAAAATATAATAGAAGAATTATCTAAAAATATAAATTAATAATAAAAAAAAAACATGAAAAAACTTATGAAAAACAAAATATAACTACAATTAATATATAACTATATATAAATATAAAACACCAAACAAATTCAAAAAGAAACAAAAACCAAACACAAAAACCAAACAATATGACAAAACCAAATAATAAAATAAATAAAAACTTATAAATAAAAAACTTATAAACTCACTCAAAAAGAAAAACAATAAACAAAATAACAGCTTATAAATAATAATATAATATAAAAATACTATCAGCCCTCCCTAATACCCTCACTATACTACCCCCAAAATATATAATATTAAACTACCTTATATAGTAATAATATAATCTATATATATATATATCACTACACTTCTTAAAGGTCATCAGATGTAAGAACACCTTTCTGCTCCTCAGTGCCTATTCTCTCGTAGAATACGCATGGAGATCCTGGCAGCGTTGCTGACAATCTAACTTGTTAAACTTATTTTCAAATATAAATTTGATTATTACTTTCTAACGTATACTTAAAAATTATATATCTAATTTGAACTGTCCGAACTAATACAAGGGATACATGGTTTCAAGGCAATAAATTGGTGATAGTTGCAATCTCTGTACTTTTTGTCTATGTGTCTGTCTGGTTTAAGTTAATTCGCATATCCAGTTCCCCATTTTTTTTGAATACAGAGTGTGCGAAACTTGCTGCGTTAGAGTGCAAGAATGCGAGCCAACGCCATACAGTCCGATAAGAACCACGCGACCGAGAGGACAGTGGGATAGAGCTGAAAGACAAGAAGTCATTCTAATCTATACCTTGCATATGATCCAACTGAACCTGACTGCATCTAATCGAATCGTGGAACAGTAAACACCATCTCATACTACATCATTACTAAACCCTTCCTGAATTGAGGACCAAAAGATAATACTAAGCGATTCTTTCTTATAAACTAAAATAAAATCTACTAAATTTCAACCTTATATTCACAAAATAATATCAGAACAAAAAAGTCTCAGAGAATCTGTGCCTAATGTAAAACCATAAAATACTGTAAAACAACGTCTCAAAAAAAATAAATTGAATCTCCTAAACTTCGATATCCTACTGCTTTAAGATACTCTTCCATCTACCTACTACCTACTACTAAATCATATCTTGTGTTTCTATAGCCACTCCATCTCCATATAGAGCAGATTTTCCGGCTCTTTTTGAATATCTTGCTATTTCTCACGAGACTGTTACTTCTTCTCATCCAAATGCCGAGGTCCTCTACTCAGGGAACTTCAACGTACACCCCACTGAGTGGTTGGGTTTGTCTGATACAGATGGAAAGGAGGCCAAAGCATTCAGCATTAGCAACGATCTGAAACAGCTGATTAGGGAACCCTCACGCATCCGAGATCGTCCATGCAAATTCTTGAAATCACTGATTTATGTCTTGCCACTACTCCATTCTCGTTATAAATATACCATTTTCCCTCATTTTCCATCCTAACTCTGACCACAATCTTGTAGGTCTTAATTGTAACACTTTCTCTCCAATAGCTCCACCATGCCCTAAAGGTAATTTCTGGCACTTTGATCGGGCCAATTGAGGAGCATTGCGCCGCTTCTATTCTGGCCACTCCTGGAGTGAATCCTGTTTTGATTCTGGGGACGCTTTGGCCTCTACTGAAAAGGTGGGGGAAGAATCGTTGACGGGTTGAACAGGCTCATTCTTTTTTCAACTAGGTCTTTTTATCCTTAAAATTCATAGTTCGATGGAACCTGTTCTCGTGCTCTTCAGAACAGATATAGCGCTTGTCGGGCATGGAAAAACTCTCGTTCTTCTATCACTCTCGCTAACTTTCATTCGTTGTAAGGATATTATTAGACAGTCTAAGCGTGTTTTCACTAAACGAAAGTGCGCTGATCTCCTTAGTTCTCCTACTGATAAAAATTTCTGGCCTCTTACCAAAAACATCTCTAACAATTTCTGTAAATCTGCATTTCCTCCTCTTATTCGCTCTGATGTTTCTGTTGCTAATACTCCTTTTGAAAAGGCTAACTTCGTTGGTCACCTTTTTTCATTTAATTCCTCTCTAGACGATTCTTACATCCCTCTTCCTACTCCTTCTCATCTCAGGTGTCCCATGTCTCTTCCTGCGATTTCATATGATCGAGTGCATGGGATCATGAGATCTATGAACCTCAAGAAGGCTAATGGCCCAAGCGGCACTCCTCTTCGTGTTTTGAGAGTGTGCTGCTGAGCTGGCTCTTGTCCTCTTTCAACTCTACTCTCTATGTCTTAAAACTAATACTTTGATCAAAATGCTGGAAGCGTGCATATGTTCAGCAGATCCCCAAAATCCCAGAAATCATCTTTATTGTTCTACGTTGCACTCTTTCCAGCATATCTATGTTTTTTTTAGAACATTTGAACATTAAAAATATAGAGTCAGTAAGAAGCGGCACGGGCCTATCGAGACTGTCCAAGTCCACCTAATAGAACCAATCACCAAACATGCTCATGCAAATTCACAAAGCACCTTAGGGCTTGTCATTAACTTACATAGTATACACAATGTCTACAACAAAAAGGAAAAACATATATAGCTAAAGTACGTGCAAACCACACTACAAGCTTTAATAACTTTGTTATAGTCATAACATGAAGTTTAGCCTTAATAGCTACTGTAACTAAAAAAAAACGCCAATTTGGCTGTCAGAATATACTATATGATACCCAAACCATCTATATACCTATCAAATCTTTTCTTAAATATTGCGATCAAGTCGCACTCAACAACCTCCTGTGGCCAACTATTCCAAAAATTAACAACCCTATTACTGAATGAATGTTTTCTTATATCAAAATGGCATTCCTTCTTTTTAATTTTATACTGTGCCCCCTGGTTTTCCGTCCATGGTCTACTATGACGAATTTATTTGTCTCCGTTTTATCAATAGATGTAAATATTTTGTAGACTTGCATCATGCCTCCTCTGAGAAATCGCCTTTCTACAGAAAACGTTACTAACTCCTTCAGCCTCTCCTCATAGCTCTTACCCTCAAACCCAGAAATCATCCTTGTTGATCTACGTTGCACTCTATCTAACATATTTATGTCTTTCCTAAAATAAGGGGCCTAAACTTATGCCCAATACTGTAATACTGGCCTAAGATAACTATTATACAGTTTACTTGTAACTTCCTTCCTCTTGTATACGACATTGCGATTTATTATACCTAGCATCTTATTAGCTTTATTCCCTGCTTCCAAGCAGTGATTAGCTACTTTCAAATTACTGTTTATAATCACACCTAAATCTCTTTCTTGGTCCACAGACTCAAACCAATCTCCATTCATTTCGTAGTTAAACTTTTATTTGAGTAACCTACGTGAAGAATCTTGCACTTTTTACTATTAAAATTCGTTTGCCACTTATCTGCCCACCTAAGAAGTTTATCAAGATCAATTTGAATCTTTATACATCCATCACTATTCCTTACAGAGGCAGCCACTTTAGTATCATCTGCAAACTTAGAAACCTTACATTCAAGTTCCTGGTATGAATCATTTATATACATGGGGAACAATAGTGGACCTAACACTGAACCCTATGGGACATCACTCTTTTCTATTTCTCATGATGACTTATTGCCATTCAGTTGTACACCCTTTTTTCTATTCCACAACCACTCTTTAATTCAACCATGTACCATTCCACCTATATCACATTGCAGTAACTTCTTCATTAGCTTAACTTCTTCATAACCTTAGCAAAAGGTAACTCTTGTGCATCGTATATATATTACCAGTAGGTCAGAAAGATAGGCATATTGTCAGGCATGTCAGTGTAAAAAAAAAAAAAAAAAAAAAAAAAAAAAAAAAAAAAAAAAAAAAAAAAAAAAATTCTGATATGCCCTTTTAGAATTGAAAATAAATTCATGTACTATTTATGACGTTTTCGAGCATAAAGTAACGCAGCAATATTTTAAAAACAAATATTAATCATTTTCCTTTAAAAAAAATTTACCACGATAAATACTAAAAATATATATGACTTTAGAAATAAATTTTGCTAAATACAAAGCAATTTAAATATGTTTTTATTTTTTGGCGGGAAATTTTGTACATTGCACACACACACACAAGGTGGTCCGAAAATTATAACATTGGATTGAAATACTAGTAATATTTCTACTATGGTTTATATAAAGTAAAGAAAAACTTTTAACTCCTCTAATTGTTTTTACTTTTAATGGTAGTACTATGCCTGGTAAGCTATTTTGTGTTTTTTTGGCTTATGATAGACTTTATTATCCTAACCCTCTCAGATGTTTCAATTGTCAAAAATTTGGACATAGAAGTAAGTTTTGTAAAAATTAGTTGAAATGTGGGTTTCCGTACTAGTAGTCATCCCACAAATGCATATTCAAGTGAAGAGAGGTGGAAATGTTCATATAAGTGAAGAGAGGTGGAAATTGTTCATATAAAGGTTGATAAAAAGACTTTCTTCAAAATGCTCGACAGATATATCATCGTAGTTTTGAACACTTGCAAAATAATAACCAAAATAGTATAGTAACTTATTCTGCTGCTGTCAATGATAAAAGTGGGGATTCTTCGGAGGTGGGTGGGGGTTTGCTCTCGACAAGGTCGGGATACTAGGCAAATTAGGAGGCCCCAACTTTGAAACAAACTTCCAATTTTTTGGCAGGTTTGGGTGGTATTTTAAAAGCAAACCATTCCCCTCGAGAGGTGTCAATATTAAAATAAAAAATGGTGTCTCTTTATGTAAAGTCTTTAATGTATTAGTGATGATTAATAATTAACCATCTGTATCAGTGCTATAACATCTGTTATTTGTAACCAATTAAGATTATCCCTTCTCGTGTATGGCTTTTCCATCTAAACTTTCTGTTTGTCAGTGGAATATTCATGGATTTAAGTCACATTTTTCATTTCTTCAACGATTAATACATGATTTTTCCCCTTCTATTATAGCTTTGCAAGAGACATATTTGCAGGACAACAGCCCTATGTATATATATGATACTATAATTTTTGCTGTAACGACCGTGTAGGTAGAGGAGGTGTGGGTTTTGTTGAAGAGGTAATTTTAGTCTGCGATATTTCCACTCATCCTTGAAATGAAACAATCTATTAATAAAACACCAGCATTTCGCCCGAGCTTGTTGCCGCATGCTCGTATTAATATTTCAGCATTCACTATTTAATATTTTTATATTCTCTATTATCAAATTTTACACTCAAAAATGAAAGAGATTAAGGATAAGTTGGATGATTTTTTATTACAAGGTTTAAGGAATGTTCCAGGTTGTTATTACCGTGAAGTGATTTCAAACTGGACGAACCCATCATCCTATGTGACTAATAATCAGGCACAACAAAAACATCAAAGGCGTAACACCAGAGAAAGCCTGCTGGAGACTTTATCATTTAATTGGTAGTCAAACTGAAACCAACTTTATAAATCGATACACACAATCTACTTAATTAGCAATACTGACACTACCAATATACATCGGAACTCTGAACTCATATGTGCATAAGATTATCTGATACCCATACGTACTCTAAGAAGAAGTAGCGAAGTAAAACATTGCATTACTCAATGAGAAAAATAACTCCTGCATAAAGATGTAATCAATTTGTCGAGTGACATCCTTATCCAATCTTAATATCTAAGACCAGATCTGGATATCACAATCTCGAAATCAGATATAGAAGGCCTAAATGAACCCTTCAACTCACAAATAGATGATGCCTGGCAATACGTCTAAGCTGATCAATTGGACTCATACAGGACCAAATCATCACAAATGATCCACACTCTGACCAATAAATACCAACCAAACACAGTAGCGAAAAAAAGCTTGTAGATGCAAATACCAATTATCAAACGAGAACACTCCCAGTTTTAACCAAGATTGAGAAAACACCTTTTATCAATAATCAACAAGAACAAGCAAAAGTTTGGGGCCACGAGAACAGGTGAGAGGCTTATTAGACACAAAACGAAAAAAACAAAAAAAACGATTATAAGCTAGATCTTTTTCTAAGAATCCAACTCTACAGAATAAATATAATAACGACATATACGTAACGCACACGGCCCTACTCTGTCCTCCTGACACGATACTGTTAAGAGAAGCTTAAAAAGAACAAGATGTACAGAATCCATCCAATAATACATCAAGCACTATATACACACAGAACTCGATTCCCACCAACGCAACGACCACCAATAATGAATAACCGATATCCAGAAATTAAAGTCTAAACATTTATAATCGTTACCAGTATACATACTATCTCCCACCAATAGTTTAAGCAGAATCAAACCTTTCTAATGAGCGTGTGTTTGTATTCTATGCAATTTGCCAATCTTAGTCTGTCAGTATCAGCTTTTGGCTCAACACGGTAAAACCAAATAGTCTACAAGACACCTTTTGTTTATACTAAATGAGTTTGAGGCTGAATTTTCAGACATGATTGATATTCGGAAGCAACATCCTGCACCGACAATGACATAAAAATTAAATAGGCTCCTTCACACTCCTCTCCGAACAGCTTGAATGATAGTACATTGGCTGCCTTCTGACAAACAATAAACTTCCTAGAGTTTAGATCCATATAGTCTATTTACCCTTTTCAACTTCAAGCACCTATATCTACAACCTATAAAACAAGTTCGGTCATAGTTGCCAGCTCCAAAATAATTGCGCAATACATGATCCTTCCAGATGCTGGCGGTATATATCTAATATACACTTGAGTCCCGTATAAGCTAAAATGGGAAAAGCTCAGAAAATGTTGTGACTCATATTGGACTTATTGCTCAAACTATCTGCCTGTTGTAAGTTGGTTGGAGAGAATGGTTATTGAATAGACTTGAACGATAGTTAATCGCACGCGTTCAACAATTCAACTCTACACACCTAATCAATTCGGAGCTCCACAACCAACTGCGATCAACTAGTTTGTCGTCTCATGGAAGCGTCCCGATAATTAGGAAACACCATTTCTTAACGCATCCAGATATTAAATAAATGCTAGATCTCATAGATAATTGAAAAACAAGATCATAATTCACCGATACAAGTCGATAAGAGATCCATAAAGACTTATTTGATGAAGCTTTATACAAAAGAAAAGGCTTCGAAAGAGGCACCAAGCATCCAAGAATTTCTTCAAACTTTACAATAATAAGAAGAAAATTGTGTACAGAAGCGAGAAATTCACACAATTGCAACGCGTATAAGAGAACTTCAGTGTAGAGTTACCCCTAGCGCGAAGCATTATGAGTTCTAACACCCTATCGCAGATTCGATGATAGAACGACCTCTAATAGACCAACCTAACACAATAAAAAAAAACGAATAAGATACATAAATTGGAAATAATAGTATTACTCAATTTATGCTTTGAATGATTGTTCTTTGTAAGGTTTACTCTCATAGTGATCAGTCTATGAGCTTGATTGTGCATGCAGGGTATGTTACTGAAATCCAATTCAGATAATGGTCTTGATCAATTGGCGATTGGAATTTCATCTTAATGAGTCTGAAAATATGCAGCAGGACTGCATAATAGTCCCAACATGAGGAATCCTATAGCAGGCCTCCGCGGAAGAAACGCCACTTATCGTAGATACAACGCTCACTAACATCTTCATCAATCAAAAAATATCCCTCTATGAGGTTGGTTTTTCAAGAACAACTACTACCTCCCTTCCAAATGGTACCCTGCCAGAATCGACATTGCCAATTAAGGAGTGCACAACGAACATTAGCGAGTAGCAAACACATCTAAAATCAAGTTTCTTATCTTAACTGAGGCGCTGATACTGTTCGGTATCATGTGCCGCCTGTACCGTGCATCTCACTGCAGGTGCGGACCAAATGCCAATAAAAAGAGATATAAATACAGAAAGTAAAAGGATCGAAGCTTAAACGCACCCACTCCAACCCACAAGATCCCCCACCTCGAAAATAACCTGTGCACACCATCACCCACTCTACACCCCTGTACCCAGCACCTCCGCTCGATCAACCCGACAGTCTTCCACCCAGAGTACCTCGGAAGAGCACGAGACATCCAATGCATCAACCGAAGATACACTCAAAACAACAAACAACAAAACTTGATCAACGAGAGAAAGAAAGTCGGGCGTACATGAGGACACATGAAACGGCTGCTAGGACACCAAAACTGACGGCAATCACTAGAACAAGCCTAACTCGAGGAAGAAACAGAAAACATATCAAATCGTGGACAAACGATTACACTTTACTCATTCAATCATCAATAAATAAATTAGAAATAGGGTTATGAGAATTACACAAGGACAACTACTACCTACCCAATCACTCTGTTCAAAAAAATATAAAAGAGTATTGATGCTTTCAAGGCAACCAGATTCTCAGTGTGATACTATTTTCCTCCGAAATCAACCTATTGATTTTGTCCACCACATAAGGTAACTTGGTTTGATTTTTGAAAAACATTTAACATGGAAAATATATACTGCACATGTTAAACAAATGTGTACTCAAGCACTGGGTATTAGGCAATATCTTAGTAATGTAAATTGGGGAGCTGATAGAGGTATCCTGTTATAATTGTATTTTGGTTTAATAAGGGCGAGACTAGACTATGGTTGTTACATATATAGAACTGCTGCTGTGACTCATTTGCAATCTCTTGATAGAATTCAGTATAAAGCTCTGATAAATACAATTCGTGCTTTAAGGTGTACTATTGTAAGGACTTGGAAGTGAAGGCAAATGTTATGCCATTGGCTGTTGGCCATCAGAAGGAAATTACTGAGTCTACAGTATATTATTTCTAGAGTGACAAAGGCTAAACATCCTATCCGACAGGCTTTTCTTGATTACTTTAACTTTCAGTTTTATAGATTGTGCCCTTACTCTTTGCCTGTTTTTGGAAGATTTCTAGATTTGTTGGAGGAATTTCATTTGAGCGACAAGGACAAAGCAGTTTTTGTGCCTTGTCCAAAAACAATTTTTCCATCTGTTTATTTTGAAACTTGTTTTCTGAAACATCCAAAGAATATTACACCTGTGACTGTGATATGCTGTATCACAGTTTATTTTCCAATATTAGACATGAGTTATATCAGGAATATTATCATGTTAGCTACACAGATGGATCCAAAATGGACTCTCAAACTGGCAGTGGTTTTATATATGATACAGACACTCATAAGTACTCTCTCCCTGATTATTGTCCTATTTTTACCGCCAAGACATATGCTATTTATAGAGTTCTTAAACATTTCAAAGATGTCGCTCACAATAAATTAGCAATATTTACTGATTCTCTTTCATCTGTGAATGCTTTGAAAAGAAATGCCAGTTCACACTTTTTGGTACATCGAATACATGCTCTTTTGGGGATGGTGTATTTATTCAAGTTATCTGGATTCCAGGTCATGTGGTTATAGAAGAGCATGACTCGATAGATGAAGCTGCAAAGGAGGCATGTTTGATTGGAAGGAAAATTTACATTGAATATTCTGTGACTGAAATTAGATTTTCATTTCATCTTTTCATTGAGTGTCCAGCTTTTTGTGCTCATACTTTCATAGACAACATTTGTTAAATACTTGTGATACTCTTTTTCTCAATTTTGATTTATTTAATGTTCTTTCTTTTCTTTTTCCGGAAAATACTCTTAAATTTTTTTTGAAAGATATAAATTTTCTAAATCTGATTTGATTATGAAGATGAATCTCAATTAGCCTACCTTAGAAGCTGAAGATATAGTGGATCTTTTTGTGATTTGTCTGATTTGAAGAAGTTTTGTGAACCGTTGCAAAATTGCCCTAGTAGGTGGCTGCAACGAAAACTAAATCAAGTAAATCAAGTAATTGGTGTACAAATTATGTTTATCTTTGTGGCAGTCCATGTGGAATAGAGAAAGCAGTATACTTACTAAAGTCAAGCCATTGATTCAAGATTGGTCATATACTTGCAACATTGGAAGGAAGAATCAAGTAGCTTTTTCTAGATTGAGGATGGGCACTACAAAGTTGACTCACGCATATTTTTTTGAGAATAGACCTCCGTCCAGTTGTGTACACTGTAAAGTGTGATTTACTTTGCAACATCTTTTCACTGAGCGTCCAACTTTTCCGGTTCATAGACAACATTTGATACATACTTGTAATTCTCTTTCTATCAATTTTGATTTATTTAATATTCTTTCTTTTCTTTCTCCGGCAAATACTCTTATAAAATTTTTGAGAAATATAAATTTTCTAAATTTGATTTGATTATGAAAATGAATCTCAAATCCCTTAGAAGCTGAAGATTTTATGAACCTTTTTATGAAATGTCTAATTTGAAGAAGTCTTAAGAACAGTTGCAAAATTACCCTTGCTGGTGGCTGCAACGAAAACAAAATCAAGTAAAATCATGTAAGTAAGACCTACGATGTTCTATGTATATTAGACAAGGAATCCCATTGAATGCCAGGAAAATTAAATTCACCCATTATGACTACACCTTTTTTCTTTCTTAAATAAGGCGCCCAAGCTGTCGTTAATAATTATAAATTTAATAGATAGAGGTGCTTCCTTGAATTTAATTGGGATTAAAACTTATCAACTGCTCATTTATAAAAAAAAACAAAGCATCCCTTTCCTAAATAAAGGAGTGAGTGGTATTGGTACCCTAATTCTATCATTTTGTAGAACGCGTGCATTGTGCTTGGTTCTGTGTAGTTTAAACTAGGCCCGTAAATCTTTATAATTTATATCATTTAAAAATGGGAGGTGTAGGCCAAAATTTCAACTCTAACAAATTATGGAATAGCCATCCAAAAAAATTTGGACCTGGATCTAGAAGATGGTGAGTATTTTAAATACATTTTTTGAATGTTGTTTGGCCTAATAGACGCAGGCTTCATGTTTAACTTTGGGTCATATATATTTGGCTATTTATAGAATGCTAAAAGTTTATGTAGATGTTCTTAATCGAAATATTTGCTATCAGAATTTAGCAAGCTTCTAATTAACATTAATCTAGAAGTTCTTAGATCAAAATATTAACAAGTTTTTTAAGTAACTGGCTTGTAAAAAAACAAAAAATACCCTGGTCGTTTTAAAATATTCAAGGGTAGTAGTAGGGAGAAAGATTTAGAAAATTATTGGAAAATTAGAAATGAACTTAGCTAGTCAATAAGAAAGGTAAAGCGTCTTTTGAACAATCACTCATAGTTCATACTCCAAAGCGCAAATAACTCTGGGAAAACCATTTTCATACAATAAATAAACAAAAGAACTAATGGTAATATTATAGCAGAACCGCTATATTACAGGTTTTTATAAAAATCACAGCATATATTAAAAAAAATTATAACAAAAAACATGGGCAATTTATTTAGGAAAAAAAAAAAGTTATAGCCTCTCAAAGTTTTGCAAACTCCCATAGGCTTTTCAGTAATAGTAGACCAGAGGGGTGTTATCCTGATTTTTATGAAAATCACAGGTTTATTTTCTTATGGCTTTTTTGTCTGCGTTAATTCTGAGTGCCTCGCATAAGACTAACGAGATGGAGTTTTCTGTCACAGAGTCGCTAGGATCGCGTTAAATGAAGGGAGTACTTTTATATCACTGTCTACGAGCTTTAGGATGTAGAAAGCGCGATTTTTGGTGAATAATGTGGACCGCTTGTGTTGTAACAAGGAGGATGTTATCCTCCTAGCTCTTCGGCGCTTTGCTTGCTTGGCCCTTGCTCACCACATCTGAAACTAGTGCACGAGCGTTCTTGCGGCCTCTCGAGGGCTTACTTAGATGTGCTCGGAACAGTCTGTGTATGACCATGGCTATACAGCAGGTTGTTGCATGATCTTATTAAGGAAATTATTTTTCCCTGTCCTCGGCGATTCAATGCATGCCTCCTAGGGCCGCTTTTGCATGCTACCTGGCACATTTTATGTACATTGGCAAGTGCAAGAGCAGTCATTCATCACGTCAAACTCTCGCAGTTTGGACTGTCATGGCCGTTCTTGCTGTCCGCTCGGCGCCTTCTTCTGCTACTCGGCAGTTCTGTGTATGGGTTTTAATTGCTCTGGCGGTTTTTGAATGTTGCTAGCGTTCTTGGCTGTATCGGCGCCTTTGCTGTCCCTCGGCGCTTGTTGCCTGTCCTCGGGCGTTTGCCTGCCTCTGGCCGTCTTCTTATGCCTTAAGGCAGCTTTTGCCTGCTATCGGCCTTTCTTCATGTACTGGAGCCTTTTCGAATTGACCTTAAGGTATCGGTAGTCAAGCGTGTGTGGTTTGAGGCTGGCTCTAAATCGCTTTTCCCTGCTCTTAGCGAAAGGACTTTTATTTGAACTGAGTGTATAACTCGGCGTCTCTCTTTGATAACTCGGCCGTCCTTCTTATGTCTAACAGGGAGTTTCTTGCTGTAAATTCGGAATCTTTTACTGCTATGGCTTTTGCTGTCTAATCAGTTTAGCCTAATAGGCCTTTGATGCTCTAGGGAAGCATGCTTCTTACTGGTCCTATCGGGCCCTTTTGCTTGCTTGGGCTAAGCTTTTCTGACACTGAGCTCTTGATTAGTGGACCTGTAGGAGCTTATATTGAGTGCTAGAATTGAGAGAACGTGTATTGTAGTTAACATAAAGGCAGCTTCTTGCTTGCTACATAACCGGAGCTTCTTGCTGTTTCAAGCAGTTGCTTCCTGTACTAGGACCTTCTTGACTGTACAGGAGCATTCTTAGCTGGTCTATGGCAAAGACATTATTGATAGGCTACCTCAGGCTGATACTTCGGATTAATAGGTGTAGTAAGGAGGTTTATATTAAAGTAAAAATTGTTTGACCTAGAGAGCCTTTTGAGCAGCCATGGAGCTTCTTGACTGCTGTCGAGCGCTTTATTTAACTTGCTAAACGTAAGGAGCATTGTGTGGAGATAAGCATAAAGCCCCTAGGCATTCTTGATGTATAGGCAGTTTTCTTAATGCTACTAGAGCCTTATTGGACTGCTATAGGAGCTTCTTGATGCTAGCCTAAGAATGTCTTAAATTGCGTAGCATGAAGGCGCTCTTATGCTACTGGAGCCTTCTTGAGCTTACTTATAGCGCCTTTCTTGATAGTAAATAGACAGTTTGTACTGGGGTCGGATAGGGAAAAGCTTTTGATGTTACTGTATAGAGTAGATGGATGCATTTACTTGATCAGAGTAAGAGGTAAAAAGTCTCGAAGCATAATTAAGGAAGAACCTTCCTTCTGTTCCTAGGCAGCTTCCTTGTGCTTAATAGGAGTTTTTGCTGCGTAGGCAGCTTTTGATGCTATAGGCAGTTCTTCTATGGCTATAGGGCCTTTTACATCTGCCTTATAGGCAGACTCTATGTGAGTACTAGTGCAATTTTTTTGCATGGTGCTCAGGAAGCTTTTTTGATGCGCAATAGGCAATTCTTTGTGATTGTACGGTTTCCTAAGCGAGCACTTCTATTGTTGTATCTTGTGACTTTGTGATTCTTGGAAAGTGCTCGTAGAAGGATGTTTTATCTTATTGATGTGCTACCTAGGCGCATTTCTTTAGAATGCTAGACTAGGCGTAGTAGTAGGTACCGTAGCCGAACAGATTGATGAGGGAAATGTCGACCGTTAAGACGAGCTTGCTTTCTTCCAAGTAGCATGAGGGCGTTCTGCTGCATGAGTTTGCAAAAGTAGTTTGGGTTTTTAAGGAATTAATTTCACAGCAAGGTTGGACGCCCCCAACCGAAAAATTCTATCGTTCAGCGCGAATTCAGGAATCGGATATAGATTTATGACTGAGAGCATTCTCGATGAAGGTGAGCAGTAGGGCATGAAGTAGAAGAGTGGAGTGTTAGAGAATGAAGGGTGATGTTCGAATGCTGCTACGAGGTTTGCTATGAGTTTGATTGCGAGGGGTGAGCTAAATGATTATCCATTTATGTAAGGACGTGAGTTGTGTGAATAAGTATGGAGAGTAGTTAGACATGAATATCCATGAGGAATAGCCATACCTATTGACTAGAAAGAATAAGTAAGGTCGTCGCCTCATTCAGCAACAGCCGATATCTTTTGGATCGATTTTCGATAAGGGAAACATGTACATAATTGATGAATGACGAAGAGGAATATTCCTCCACCAGGAGGTGAAGTTGGAGAGTTCAGTTTCTGTTGGCGTGCCAGTAGCAGCCTCTGCTTCAGAGAATGCTTTGGATTACTGTCTAACGGGCCACCTTCCGTCGTGCTCTGGTATGTTCCTGGGATGTTGCGTGGAAAACATGAAACTTTATTTATGAGTGAAATGTCTACAGTCAGCAAGTTTCATGTAGACGTGCTCAAGAGCGCCGAAGAGCGTACTGTGTGATTTACTGGTACCCGTAAAGGAAAGTTTAGTTGGAGAGTGTCACGATGTCTAAGAATAGAGTTGAGTTAGGAGGTTCTCTATAAATCTTGAGCATGAGAATCGCGAAGGTGAGCTGCTAAATGAGGTGGTATCTAAAGGTGTAGATAGGATTTGTGGCTCGGCTTTCAGCTTTTTTCGTGTTAGCAATATGGTTTGGACTCGAGGCGAGTTTTGTCTTACTAGCTGTGTGAGGGAAAAGTGATTCATGTTATCTTGTGTCGTGAGAGATAAAGGAGATATCTTAGGTTGTGGATACTCGAGGAGGGGCTTGGGGTGTAATAGCCTATATAGAAACTCGCCAGTCTACTATCTCTGAGGAGGATTGCTAGTCGCGTGCTTTTGGCTGCCTGTCCTTCCTAACGTTTCAGCGAGTCTTAAGATGTTGCCATAAGGATAACGGGCACGCATTTTGCTTGCTGTCCTCGGATCGAACCTTGCTATGTATCCAGAGAAACTTGGCGCATGATTGTTGATTGGACATACCTGATGATGGCAAGAATGGAGAGGTTAGGACGGAATTGGCATGAGCTGGATCGTTCGCTGAGGGGTAGAGTTTAGAAGTAGATACGTTGAGCTGAAAGATTTTTAGCCTGGTTTAATCAAGTTTGGGCGGATTAGTCTCAGAACAATGCATATCGACGTGAGAAGGATTGAGGATTAGAACGAGATAATTTTAGGAGAACGTTTTAGTATGTTATTTTTTTGGCAAGTAGGGCGCAAGTAAGTTTTGTACTCGAGTAGTGCTAGAAGAGAATCAACCTTGATGATTAGGGCACACTTATCGTGTCTTGATGTATAAGCTGGCTTTGTCTTCACGATAAAGAGTATTTCTATCAGAACGACGGATATTCTCGTAGCGCTTGAAATTGAAATGTAGCAGGTGATAGGAGAACGAGAATTTTTCCACCTTTTATGCTCAACTGGATGTCTGTTGAGTGTGTCTCAGAGCCTGAAGCCGCCATAGTGCAGCATCGATATCGTGAATCATAGTCGCGATAATCGTAGGAGGAGAAAGACCTTTATTTAAATGTCGTGAAGACAGAATAAGAACCTGCTCTATTTTCATCATCGAAGCTGATTTACATCGCCTGCTTATAAAGCTGCGCCACCTTTTCGGTTAGACTAGCTGAAGCGTCACACCAGAGTCAAAGCAGTCATTTCAATTATAGCTAGCTTAGAAGCGACGCGAGGCCGAATCGGCCCGAATCAAGTGCAGAAAAAACGTATGAGCGTCAGTGATTTAGCTGTGCTGTACGTAGAGGCCAGCTTATATGATTGTCTTACAAATGTGTGAGAAATATATATTGGTTGGTCGTCTAATTTTCGAGGATCAGTGTTTGAGCGAAATGTGTCAGTGTACTTTGTGAAAAGAGAGAAGGATTATGTGGGTGAAACATGTAGAGTGTGTTAAATGGATTGGTCTTGGACGATTCCGGAATTGTGTGTGGTTTCCTTTAGTCTGAGTTCGCTTCTCTAGAATGTTACGAATGTCTGGAGAATATTTCGGAATTGCTCGCCTACACTTAGTGATACTCAGTTTATTAGGTTGACTCACCCAACCATAAGGGTGTTGCTTTTTATTTATTGGAAATCCCCTAGAGTAGAGGAACACTCATTTTCTTTTGGATGGAGTGATCTATATCGGCCGACAGTCTTCTTTAGAGAGTATGCTAACATTTATAGTTCAATATAATACGTGCTATGAAAATCTTGGGTTGTTTTTTTATGAGCATCAGTTTCAGACAGCACATACAGGTGTATTCTTGATGTGAGATGTGCGCAATAAGAGAAGTTTAAGGCTCATATAGTATCATGTAATCGAGTTAGGAGTTCGAGATTCTCTTCTGGATGGAGGTGGTTAATAAGACATCAGTGAGTTTGTTTGTCAATGTTATATAGGCTCTTTTTCAGTACTTGCATACTCGGCTTTTAGCTTGTAGGTGAAATATGGGAACATAAGCTTCGTATATTACGATACATCTAAAGCCGAGTTAGTTGTATTGAGATTTCTAGCTGGCTAGCTTTGAGTTTTAAAGAATAAGAGCAAAGTTAGGGTTAGAGTTAGAGAGTGATATTCCCACAGAGGCAATAAGTTCAGTTTGCTTATTATGCAGCGGTGATCTGTTTGAGAAAGTTGATTATAGATGAGTTCTCACGCCGGGAGGCAAATCTGCCTATCTTCTGACTTCGTCTCGCACATTCCTAGATCATAACTAAAAGGACAAATATAAATCGAGACTAATAAAAAACAGACTATATATGAACTGAATAAAAAACATGTGCTGGAGTTAGGTTTAGAATTTGCTCTGACAGCGTAAAAGAGCTAAGTTTTAACATACTAGAATAAGTGATATAAACGCTAAAGAACGTGATTTAGGACTTGTTGTAAAAAGTCTATTAAGTTCAGAGAGACACTTTTGTGAACACTCAAAGTGCAGCTACTCATCTAACTTCAAACATTAAACATCTCCTAATTAACCTAGCGAGCCAAATTATTTTTTATGATGAGAGCCAATTCATGACATTAAGACAAGATATTGATAACTTTGTTTATTTTTACTGTTTGCTTATTTTGACAACATGTTTAACAATTGGATCAAGTAAACTTGACTAGGTTATATCTCGATCGAATATTGTTTATACTTTAGACTTTTTGTGCTGAAAAATGGAGATTAATTATACACAGCCGTGCTAAATTATTTTATACCTTAGTTGGAGGTGCTTTCGAGAATTGACTTATCCTTGGAAAACCGATCTATTATGTAATATTCTTTGATTTATATCAAAATTGTTAGGAATTCTTGTGTCTAGTAAGCTCAGTAGCATATCAATAGGTAAGCGTGACTATCTGCCTTTTGAGAGCTACTCCTTATAAGGATTGCATTTGACTAGATTGTTTAGACCGTTGTTAGTAGCAGAAAATCTAGGCTCAACCTCTTGCCTGCTTGACATACTTACTCTCAGGAAGCTCTCAATATATTGATATGCTGAAACGTATCTAACATGATAAAATATTATTGACAAATTTTCTAGATTTCTTGTAGTGCTTAATTGGCACTCATCATGGCAGCTACTTATTATAACTATGCATTCTCTGACTATCGGCGTTTGATTACTTTTTGTGCATATAAATGTTTAGGAACTTTTATGTTAGTTATGGTGACAGATGTATTACTGTATCTAAAGAGACATGGGATTATTATTAGTAGTACATATTTTAGTTTTAAAACTTGATTCTAAATTGATTCTTTAAAAACAAACTCGGTTAAAAACTCTTTCAATTAGATGTTTCTCTTTGCTTTGGATATGGAAAAATTTGAACCTAATCACTAATTTTCACTGTTATCCAGAACGCATTAACTAAGCTTACGGGTAAAATGTATATCTGGATATTGTAATATTCTTTTCATTTGTGTATGTTCTACGCTCAAGGTCCATTTTGTGGTATGAGAGGTTACCGCTCAATCTATCCTGCCTTGATTTACTCTCGTCGGTCTTATAATGTATTATCTAACCAATTTGTAGCTTGATTTAATATTCATTATGCATATAAAAAGCAGTTTTGAATATATTTTAGATTCTATTATGCATTCCCCATCGTCTTAATGTAACACGCATAAGCCAAAACATTATAAACTTATAGTATGGGTCTTATTCTTGAATTGATCGCTTCTGATGCACTATCATTTGCTTGTTTCGCGAATTCTCTATATTGTGTGCATTTCCCTTACGTTGTGTCAAGTAGATGAGCGCTTCTTTGCTGCAACACATAGTCCGCTCTGCTTCATGATTTAAATGTCGGAGTACCGAAATGTGATCTGAACGATTCTATATATCAGAGTCTTATTATATCAGGCAATATTTTTAGTATTTCATTTGCTATTCACATCCATATGAAGTACAAATATAAATAGCTTTGACTACGCTTTATCAAGATATCACATAATGTGTAAATTATTTTTATATGGTGATTGGTGCGCTATCAGGATGATAGCGTCAAGCTCTTGTTAATGAATTTTTACTCTAGTGACGCCCAAATTTTATTTATTTGGAATGTGTGAATCAAATCATGGGAATAACGATCCATATTCTTATAATTGTTGATTATTTTTAGGATAAAATAGATTTCTGTGGAGAATCATAAATATAATATATAATAGCATTGAAAAATGCAATTCGTGTGAGTGATAATCAAATTGTTAAAATTGTCATGGTTTTGTCTATAAGGTTGTATCTTGAGACTACAGCTGTCTCTTAACGATTACCGTAGCGAGCCTCTAATATTAGCATTAGTGTGCATACCTCCGGATAGTAACTGAACAATATCTTAGTCTTCATGTAGAGACCATTATATGTGATGTGAGATCTCTACATGCGCTTGACTTAATTTCTATAATAACATGATATAAATATCAGTGTGGCGCTTTGCTCCTTGATAGCTCTGGCTTTATCATTTGCACTGAGGTTGCCCTAAAGATTGTATGATTTTTTCATGTGTGTAGATAGCATGTGACTACTGTCATAACTGCATAATCAGTTACGTACGTTGCTGCATAACTTATTATCTGAAAGCCGTTTAACTATTGCAATTAGTGAGTTATTCTGGGTTTTGATGTTTGTGAAAATTTTAGACTTCCTTTGTATATGTTAATCAGTACGACAATTATCATTTAGACTGCTGACCACGTCATTATACTTGTTACATGTATACATGTGTAGAATGAATTTTTTATCTAGGTCTGTGTCAACAGTAGAGGATACCCTTTTTGCGTATTCAGACAATTTTCTCTCGTGCTGAAATTTAATAGGGTCTATGCTATAAATTTCATTTTGCATCTGATACACAACTCGAGTTGTGTTATCTAGAGAGTTTTAGACCATTACTTACTCAGGACAAAATTTATGATTTTCTTTTTTTTTTTGAAAATATATAACAATATATCACGTCCGTACTTAGTTCTTGACTTACGCTGTGTGAATCCACTAATACATGATGTAAGATTCGTTTAGAAATTTGGGCTTAAGAAGAGTGAGTGAGAACGACCTGTTGGCCTGCCTATAATCTTATTTAGGAGCGCAATTAGGTGTGCATAATCTGAGATCGTGAGTTAAATGAGATATACTATTATAACAATTTAGATTTCTTTGTGCTAATAAACTTAAAACAATGATAAGTAAGTCTTTGATCTACGCTTTTAATTTACACACATCAATTTGTAATAATTTAGGGTTTGCAAAGAGATACTATTCAATGACACCCCTGCCTAAATTTCTTACAATTTTTAGCCCAGCCTTCCCAAAGTTGATTACTTGTGACTCGATCTGATCATGAAGAAGACTATAGACAAATTGTGAGTGTATTCTTTTCACGTGTTGACATCATTTAATCTATTACTTTATATGATGCTTGACTCTCCGTCGGGGCTTATTTATTACTTTTATGTAAAATGTTATCTACTTTTTCAGTGTTTTGCGAGAGGATATTACTTAATACTCAACACCTGCCTAATAACCTAGGCCCAAATTATATCTGATACGAATCTAAATGAATACATATTCTATAAAATTCTGTTTTCTTTGCTTTACATCAAAACCGAATATAAATAAGCTTGACTACGCTTTTATCACTAATGAAAATTAGGTGTAATTTTTTACGTTGTGCAAAAGAGATACTCTCCTTTGTCAAGAACCTGCTTAATTACTAGGGAGCAAAAATTTACTTATCTGAACAACCAATTCTAGACATGAGTACCATAGTTATAACAAATTTATGATCTTATCTTGTTGCTATTGCAATATAAATATTATAATAAGCTTGATTAGCTTTATCACCACATCATAGATGTAATTATTGGTGAGATGATTGTGTCAAGGGAGATACATCATACACATGCATAATTTACCGTTATGGAGCCCTTAATTATTAACGTGAAGCCGGATTAACGAGGAATACATATTAAACAAATTAAGATTTTCTTGCTTTGCTTTACACATTTAACAATATAATAAGCTTGACTAAGCTTTATTACTACTTAATGTGTAAATTTTTTACGTTGTGCAAAGGAGAATACCTCAAACACCTGCATAAATTATTTAGGAGCCTAAATTATTAGATGCTGTGAGAGATACGTGATTCTATACATATTTATTTATTATATATACATAGGCATTCCATTCTAAATTATAATTCTGTTGCTATTCATACCATCCGAAATGATATACATTAATTATGAGATTAAGAAGCATTGTAAAATATGGTACCATATCTATTTACTGCAAATTATTTTACTTCGGTTGTGCAAAGGATAGAGTCAGACCTCTCATGCATGTGGCCTATAAGTCTATCCTAGGGCTTCTTAAGTATAATGTGATACCTGGGATCTAGAATGAATTCAATCTGTATTTGACAATATTTAGATAGTGCTAGCTTTTGCTTTTGTGGCACTATTCACTAATTAGAGAATGAGCCGTGCTTATTCTATCGGCTTCTATTCATAGAGTGAACTTTTGTATATTAAAGTGTTATGGGTTGTGTTAATGTTGGAGTGAGCCTCAACTGTGTTCGCTCGTGAGATTACGTCCTATGCTTGTAGCTACACATCGATTTTATGAGGAAATTTCTATGATCGTGATTATAAGCCATCCTTAGATTCCCAGTTTCAACCAGACCTCATTTGGGACAAAAATTAGATTTCCTTTTTGCTATACTTCATAGCAAGTATCCTATTATGAGATGAACTATAAGCTTGATTAGGCGCTGCTTATTCACCTTGTACAGCTCTAAATTTGTGAAATATTTTATGGTTGTTCAAGCCTGCTGTGCGCGAGGTGAGATTAGCGTGTCTACAAAACACTCTGCCTTAAATTAACTTGCTTTGGCTCACTACGCAAATTATTTAATCTGAAATTCCATCGATAGCCTGATATTCATATTTAATAGCAGATATTTAATTTATGATTTGTTTTATTATTTTGCAATTAAAATTGCATGAAAAATCTAGATCTTGAGTACAACTTTACTTATCAGCATTGAATATACTTGTATATTTATAGAGTTTTTGTGTCGAAGTGATGAAGTCACGTGCATAATTACATTTCTGTATACTTTAAACTCGTGGGAGACCAAATTATTATCTGAATTCGTTCTATCATTCAGTAGACTGAATTATCTTATTCTATAATAAGTTTAGTATGTTCTTTGCTATTAACAGGCATACTAGACAATATATATTACATTGGCTGTGACTACTAAGCTTGGTCAATGACACATTAATAGTGTAGTTAAGAGTTTTTTTATACGCGCGGATGTTTGTCAATAGTTGAGAATACCGGTCAACTCTTCTGGCCTAATTACCTTTTGGGCCCTAAGATCATATATCTGAAAATCGATACACACAGATTATACATATCCATATTTATCATGCAAATATCTTAAATTTCCTGTTGCTATTGAACATTCCCTTTGGAAAAACGTCCTCCATTGGCATGTGACAATATTCGTCTTTAATCACTATACCTTCCAATTGGTTAAAATTTTTGTTGTGTAAGTTGCTTTTCAATATCATGCCTAAATTACCTAAGAGGCCAAATAATTATCTGAAACCGTTATAAAACTGAGACATTTATAACAAAGGAAAGTTTTTTTCTGTCTTGAAGCGATATTTCATAGCTATGTTTTGTCTGAAAACCATAAAATATAGTAGAATTATTGGTTGCTTGAACAGTATATCGTTAGCATTGTCATTCACTACACACAATTGTAGCCATTTTACTAAGTTTATGGCTAATGGTGAGATAGCTGTCTACACTACGCCGTGCTTTTATTATTCCTGAGCTCAAATCTAGGTCAGCTCTTCTCTGAATTTCTGAATCTATCGTGGATATGACTATGATTCGATACTTACAAGAATTTTGAGATCTCTTCTTTGCTAGTACAACATCATTTTGATGTATATTATGAATAGATGCTTGTTCTTATCTGCCTTTCCATCAATACATAGAAGGTGTAACAGTATTTTTTCCTTGGTGTGTACATAAGAATATACATTTCACAGATCAGTAGTCTGAATAAATTAGGAGGCTCGATAATTTAGCTATGCGAGTTGCTGATCTTAACAATTTATACTCAATGATTATGAGCTTCTGTGCTATCGACAAATTTTAGAATTTTCTTTGTGTTAATTTTTAGACTACATTAACTATAGTGATCAGAATTATTAGTTGCTGTGACTTACGCTGTTACAAGTCGATAACATATATTGTGTACATTGTTTTTTGTATGAATTCGTGTGCAAGAGATTATTAGTATACTGCAATAACACTTGCTAAGAGCGTACTTGGTAGTCGAAAGTTATATATCTGATTATGATCTAAGAATGAATATACATATTATATTGAATAGGGATAAAATTTAGAGATTTCGTCTTTTGTTAATTATCTCCTTAACGGCCTTACATTTTAAAAGCAAATGAGTGAGTTTGGAATATATCCTTTCGGCTTGACTAGCTGTTATCAAACATCAATTTGTAATAATTTAGGGTTTGTGCAAAGGAGATACTCAAACACTTGCCTAAATTACGTATTATGCCAAATTATATCTAAACCGATCTGACATGA
>JABUQX010070724.1:35000-42500 GCA_015478945.1 Trachelipus rathkii | reverse complement strand
GACTAACTTTTGCCTCAGTGGAAGATAAACTTTAATGAAGTCCACAGTCCATCCACAGGCAAAAATTTTACTTGTAAGTCATTACTTATCATTCATTCAGTCAGTCATTCCCTCTTGACAGCCATATCAGTAATTTAAATTAGTCCTTGAGTGCATCAGTAATGACGAATTCATTACTGAAGTGTAAGCGTGGAGAAGAAGAATCGAAAATTGTGGAGAAAAAAGCATACTTCAATTTTCAAGCACCGTTTGTAGAAGTAAGAAACTTTCTTTAGTTTAAGGAAACTTTCGAACATCAAAACAATATTGCCTGTCATCACAGTGATTGCTGAAAGCAGCGTTAACCTTGTCACATCCCCAAAAAATATTTTAGAAAGTCAATTTACGAAATACAGTAAAAAGGCATTGCTTTGATCTAAATTCACACATACTCCTCTGTCCCAAAAGTAAGTTTACTGAATATCCCATGAACGGCTGAGTAATGTAGCTCCTCCGTGACGTATATGAGCGGGTAGCTAGTTACCTAGGTTACACATTCATACCAGTTTTAACCAGATTTATAAAGTCAGTCTTGCACTACATCTGTTTATTTATAGGCGTGTGTTCTAACCTCGTTACGTTTTGCACTTCATCTTTTTGTGGATAGGCGTGTTATCATTCCTCGTTACGTTTTTGCGATGCAGGTAAATATTGAACAGCGGTACGCTATCAAATTCTGTGTGAAACGTAACAAGTCTGCCACTGAGACATTTGCTTCTTTAAACGAAGCTTATGGGGATGCCACTCTATCGAAAACTATGGTTGGTAACAAAGCTTTCAAAAGAAGGACCGAAAATGTTGAAGACGATCCTCGTTGTGGAAGACCAATCTCGTCAACAAACGATGAAAATGTGGAAATTGTTAGAGTTGTGATGGAGAGAGACCGCCGGTTCAGTGTCAGAGTGAATGCAGAAGAAACTGGTTTGGATATAAATGCAGTTCATAGAATTTTAACGAACCATTTACACATGCGAAAAATTTGTGTAAAACTAGTACCGAAAGACGTGTTTGTGGAGCAGAAAGTGAACAGGGTCAAAAATTTTCAAGATTTACTTGAAAGAATCGAAATGGGGCACAATTTTTTGGATAAAGTTATAACAGGCGATGAATCATGGGTTTTTGAGTACGATCCTGAAACCAAATGGCAAAGTGCGAAATGGCACACAAAAAATTCTCCTTGTCCGAAGAAAGCACGTATGAGCAAGTCCAAAGTGAAAACACTGATTATTATTTTTTTCGACAGCCGTGGTATTGTGCAAAAGGAATTTGTACTTTCAGGACAGACAGTTAATCACGTCATTTACGAAGATGTCTTGGAACGACTTCGAAAACGAGTTCAGCGAATCAGAACACACATTGCACACGTTGGGTGCTACACCACAATAACGTGCCATCTCACACTACGCTCTCAATTATAAAATTTCTGGCGAAGAAAAACATTCAAGTACTTCCACATCCTCCATACAGCCTAGATCTAGTTCCATGCGATTTCTACCTCTTTCCTAAGTTGAAAATGAAGCTGATGGGTTATCATTTTGAGACGATGGAAATCATAAAAAATACTGTAACACGTGAACTAAACACACTTCAGGAAAATGACTTCCGGTACTGCTATGAACAGTGGAAGAAACGTTAGAACTGCTGTGTAACCTTCCAAGGGTCATACTTCGAAGGAGATAACTTGTAATTTCAGGTAAGCCTAATACATAGTTAAATACGACATCAGTACACTTACTTTTTAGACATAACATGTATATTCAATGTCATAGATTGTGGATAAATTTGAAATTTGAAACGGAAAATGTTATATCCTTAACAAAACAGTTTACTGGTATTTGCAACAAATTTTTATTTTAGACATATATCCACGGATGTGGATTTCAATACGGATATCTATTTTTTTTTTACATCAGCGGAAGAAGAGATGCGTATGTGGATGTTTTCACTCCTAGAGTCTAACAAGAAATATATATATATATATATATATATATATATATATATATATATATATATATATATATATATATATATAAGCAAAAATATATGTATATACTTTCTTTATATATATATATATATATATATATATATTTATATATATATATATATATATATATATATATATATATATATATTTTATACATAACACCATTTCCTGCATGTTTGTAAGGTGGTGTTGGTGGTGATAAATATTTTCCACTATCACCACCATTCACGAAAAAAACAATATGGGGGTTTTCAACCCCTTGCCACCAGAGGAAGAATTTTGGACATTTTCTTCATATGACTCGACTGTTTAAAGAAAAGCTGCTGCACCTGCTACACATTAATATTTTAAATTTCTTCTTTTTAATTATATTTTTATAATTAATATTCCAAAACGATCAAAAGAAATCAAGTTGAAAATTTTGTAGCTCCTCCATCCCAGATTTTAAATTAAATTAATGTAAATGTATAAAGTTTTGCAATGTGAAAATTCGAATCGTAAAAATATATTTTTCTTTTAAGTAGTTAGTATCATTTCGCGATATTAACATTACTAACATGAAAAAAGGTCAGAATACTTCTTCAGTCTACTCTTCAGATTTTGTTCTTCTTTCCAGTATGTCATTTCAGACTTTCCTTCTTCTTTTAAAAAATCTCTTCTCTGACCCTTCTCTTTCTCACATCCCCTCTGGATTCCTGCTTCTATGCTCGACATGAGATCATATGTATATATACATATATATATATATATATATATATATATATATATATATATATATATATATATATATATAATATATATATATATATATATATATATATTATATATATATATATATATATATATATATAATATATATATATATGTAATAATTATTTTATAATATAATAATATAATAGCATTCTATGAAATATAATTACGAAGATACTTATATAATATATATATATATATATATATATATATATGTATATATATATATATATAACAATATATATATATATATACTCTATATAGTAACTGCTATATATATATATATAAGTAAGGGTCGTCCGAACAATAAAATTACCTCTATTCTGTATATGGGATGTTTGGGAACATCCCGTTGCAGTTCGATGCTCAATTATTCGTCACATTTAGCGCAACATTCCCACGTCTTCATAGACAATATTGTCTATTAGTTTGTCCACTAGGCACTCCTTTATTGACCTATTACATACAATTACTAAGCTGCCATTTAGCAACTTTATAAAATGTCTCAAATTACCATCCAAGTGCGGCAGTTTTCAAAAATAGTCTTCATCCACCCACCCATCCATCCATCAATCCATCCATCCATCAACACATCCATCCATCCATCCCCATATGACAAATTTGGAGTTAACGACCTCCGGTAGTGTGATTGATTGGTCTTTTTTCTTCATTAGTTTTTGTTTTTATTCTAAACTCCATCTGGTTAAACATCGCTTTCCTTCAGCTGAACTCTTTTTCTTAACAAAATTGAAGGTTATTGAGCCTCTGATATCAAACATCTCTCCTCCTTCCTATTGCTCATAATCATCAATTTTCAGCCAAAGGCGATTCTTTTGCTTATGTAAGCAATGACAGTGTTTGCTCTCGTGTCTCTGATTATGAGTCTTCAAAATTTTCTGTGCTATATATGGTTTATTTATTTTTTTTCTTTTTGGCCAATTTACAGCTAAATTCATTTGTTCTGTATATTTATCTCCAAAATCAACAGACTATTCTATATTCTTCGACTACTTGAAATTGAAAATAGAGCTCATTCTTTCGTTTTTCCCTTTCACTGAACTCATCATTCTTGGTGATTTCTCTATCAATGCAGAATGACCTGAAGCTGATGGTGCACTTCCCAAACCGACATCCCTAATCGTCTTAGAGATGAACCAAACATACCAGAAATTTGGTAGAGTTTGGAATAAAGTTTTGATTTCCAAACTCCTTTCATTCGTTATGCATCCTTTTCTCTGAAACATTTTTTCTAATTTTATTTCCTTCCGAAGTAGAGGGTTCCCTATCATTCTTTAACTCTATTAATAGTGATACTTTCATTCGTGATCTAAATTTATTAAAGCAATCGAACAGAAATTTATGAAAACAGTCTAACAGAATTATTGGAATTATTTACAACAGAATATTAAGTATGTGTTTTCACAACAGACAGTCTGAGCTTGAATTACTTTACTGCAATGATGTGGACTCCTTACTGGGAGCTTTGGGACATATGCACGATCCTAAACAATGGCGTATTTTTAAAGAGTCCTCAAAGCTTAGTTTGAAAGCATCCCTACTTTATTCTGGTAGTAAGTAACCATCAATCCCTTTAGCTTATGTAGCCCATATGATGGAGTCATAGGGAAATGTGAAACTTGCACCCAGCAGAATTCAGTTTCAGAAATATTCATCCTAAGTTTGTGGGGATCTGAGAGAGACAGCGCACTTACTTTGATTGCAACTTCTGCACACTAAGTTCTGTTGTTAACCAAATAGATATCACATACTGTAGGAGAGAAATATGTAGTAAAGCAGACAATTGGTTCATATGAAAAACTTGAGAGGAGTATCCATTGGTTTGTCCAGTCTTTATCCACATACTACACAAAACTTCCTCAATACACTATCAATTAACAACTTTTTGAAGAGTTTTGTATGAAGGATTGGATCATAATAGTGTAGCCGTGAAGGATTTCGATTAGTGAAGGGCATGTTCAGTAATATAAGTGATGCTAATATAAAAGAAGGCATATTTATTGAAACACAAGAAAAAAAACTAATGTATCATCTTGTATTTGACGATAATTCGAGTAAAGTTGAAGTTGCTGCATGAAAATCGTTAAAAGATATGGTGAACAACTCTCTGGAAACCATAAGGCATTAATAACAGAGAACGTGTAGGAGAGTTCGCTTACACCAACAAATATCAACCAGGGAAACACTCTACAACTAATTTAAAAAAAATGTAAGCTGATTACTGCCGGAAAATAAAAAGTGATCTAACTCTTTCAACCTACAGCAGAAATTTTATTTAAAGAAAATTATTTTAGGTCAGTATGTAGCAGTGGCGGCTTTTGGGGGTAGGCAGAGTAGGCAACACCTACTTGCCTTAGTGAGCCCAAAAAAATAAAAAGTCATATATATATATATATATATATATATATATATATATATATATATATAAATTCTATTATATATGTATATATATATATATATATATATATATAAATATATTGTATATATATATATATATAAATAGGTATATATATATATATATATATATATATATATATATATATATATATATAATGATTAGCTTTAAGATGCCGGCATCAATTTCTACTCGATTCCTTTTTTAATAGTAGCGATCGGTGGCAATTGTTAATTCTCGAAGTCAAAAAAATAGTTCCTTATTCTCTAAGGCTAGGCAACTTTGGATGTGCCTGACGAGTCAGTATCAGTCATTTTTTTTTTTAAATAATCCCCATTTAAATTGCATTAGCAAGAAATAATAATAATATTATTAATAACAATTATAATAATTAACTAATTAATAATTATTTTATGCTAACTTGATCATCTCTTATATCGACTTATTTAATTCATAATCCATTTATATAATTATTGACTCAACCTGAGAGTCGGAGAAAACGCGTTTGACTCAAATTCTTTCTCGGCGACGATATAGGTTGCCTCTGACTCAGATCAGTTGCTATATTTTCATGTTATTAATAATAAAGATTGTGTGTGGAGTTCTATTTGGTAATAATACGCTTTTCATATTATTTTTATTACTGATTTTGTGTTTTTAATAAAATTGAGCTGTTAGTTTTGTAAATACGGGAATATTGGAATCGTATTCGATTTAAGTTTCATTAAAAATTACTAAATTCTTTTTCGAGTGTTGTAAGCCTATTGAAATTCAAATGTTAGAAAATGTGCAATACAGCTAGTGATTCATATATGAATCTATTCATTCTCTTGCATTGTGACGCAAGTATATATATATATATATATATATATATATATATATATATATATATATATATATATATATATATATATATATATATATATATATATATATATATATATATATATATGACGAATATATTAATATATATATATATATTGTATATATATATATATATATATATATATATATATATATATATATATATATATATATATATATATATATATATATATATATATATATATATATATATATATATATATATATATATATATATATATATATATATATATGGCATGAAAAAATAATAGAAAGATTTGCTGCAAGAAAAGAAAGAAAAATTGATCTTCTTTATAAATAAATGTAATTATATATATATATATATATATATATATATATATATATATATATATATATATATATATATATATATATATATATATATATATATATATATATATATATATATATATAAATATATATATATATATATATTTTGACGGTTTGCTCTACTCAAAATTTTGACCACGAGCGCCACTGGTACATGTAGTACGGTGTATAAGTGTTATTATATTCCCGGATATATTTCTCTTTTTCCGTTTTCTACAAAATCTTAATTACTATTCAGATGATGTTTGCCTATAGATAGAAAATTACTGTTTAAATTATTTAAAGAAAAAAGAACAAAAAATACTCTACAACACAAGTCATCGTTCAGGCTTTTTGGTTGAAAAGGTTGAGTTATTAGAAGTTTTGTTTCTGCATCTTAACATTCTCATTCCCAATAATTGCAGGTGCGGATGTGGATGATGTCAATTTTAATGCGAATGTGAGCAAACTCACTCACTAATATAGGCACACACGCATTATTTCCAAGAAATTATTTTATATTTTAATTTACCTCCTTTTAGTTTGCCAAAATTATAAAAGAAAACCAACAATGAATTATTTTTAAAGGGTAGCTATTAAAAAGTTTTAATGCTCTTTTAGTTTTATTATAATTCCTATTTCATATATAAATATATATATATATATATATATATATATATATATATATATATATATATATATATATATATATATATATTATATATATATATATATATATATATATATATATATATATACATATATATATATATATATATATATATATATATATATATATATATATATATATATATATATATATATATATATATATATATATATAATAAATATAATAATATATATATCTATATATATATATATATATATATATATATATGGGTCCTCTCTCAACCTGGGCGAAATCATCTGCCGCCCTCATCACTTTCCCTATAAGATGAAAACTGAGGTTTCCGTGCGTGTTTTTCTAGACTACTAGAAATTAAAAATGATAAAAAATTAAAATATACCATTTTACGTTCAGGTTTAATGCAAAAACAACAACAGAAAGAAGAGCCGTTCCAAGGGAGTCGATTTTATTTTTCTATCTTGTACTTAACTT
>JABUQX010070724.1:27500-30000 GCA_015478945.1 Trachelipus rathkii | reverse complement strand
ATATATATATATATATATATATATATATATATATATATATATATATATATATATATATATATATATATATATATATATATATTTCCTTTTAACTTAAACTCATATACGACCGATATAATACACAGGAAATCGAACTTTAAGGCCGGCTATCCCAAACTAGCGCCACCAACGTGTTTCGCAGTCCTGAGTTTTAGTTCTTTGGGTGGATAGACTCCAACTGCTACATGGAGGGATTTGATACAGCGTCTCTCATTGAGACGGGTGACTCAACCTCTTGCGCCACAGGACTTCATTTATATATATATATATATATATATATATATATATATATATATAATATATTAATAATATAATATATAATAATTTATATATATATAATATATAATATATATATATATGTATAACATATATAATATATAATATAATAATAATAATATAATATATATATAGCATGTATAATATAATAATAATAACTGTAATAATATATACAGTGTTGACTTGCGACGCAACTTGTTGCGGCCGCAATTGCGATCGCAATTATCTCGGTTGCGGTTGCGATTGCGCCGCAATTATTTTGAATGAGTTGCGAATTGGCTTGCGACCGCAATTATTTTAAGCAAAATTACACCGCAATCGCAACCGCAACTTTAAAAAATATAGAAAAATAAAACATTTTAATTCTATTCTGGTTTGAAATTGTTTCAAACTCGTAACAAGTTTAGACATGTTATTACAATATGTACCCGGTCTCGTTTCATTTTGTATGCGCAGCGTTATTAGTCTAAATTCAACTATTACTGAAATATGTTGTTTTTTTCCGATCGTAAAGACTTTTCACTCTTGATAAAATGGATCGTTTCTTGACGAAAACGTCAAGTAAAAATATTTCCGGTCCCATACCTACTATTTCTTCAAGTGAAGGTGATATTTCAGTAGATATCGCTACTGTTAGTAGCTCTGCTAATGCTAGAAGTGAAACTGTAGGAAGTCGATCACAAAACCCCTGGCCTTACCTACAAGAATTTTTTGAGTTTGTAAGCTCAAACGAAGGTGATCGTATGGTATTTAAATGTATTAAGTGTTTACCGCAGTCTAAATGTTACAAGGCTCAGAAAAAGTCCCTCTACAGTCTGCGATCACATATTTCAAGCATACATGGAGAGGTAAGAAACTATTCTTAGATAGACTATATATTTTGTGACACACACACACACACACACACACACACACACACACACACACACACACACACACACACACACACACACACACACACACACACACACACACACACACACACACACACACACACACACACACACACACACACACACATATATATATATATATATATATATATATATATATATATATATATAATATATATATATATATATATATAATATATATATATATATATATATATATATATACGGTATTTATATTTATTTAAATATATTATATATATATATATATATATATATATATATATATATATATATATATATAATATATAATATATATATATATATATATATAATATATATATATAATATATATATAAATATATATATATATATATTAGTGATGAGACGATTAATCGTCACATCCGCATTTGCGGAACATCCGCACCTAAATTGACATCCACATCCGCACTAAATTGACATCCGCATCCTCTTTTGAAAAATGAGGATGTTGAGGATGTTTTCTACATTTGATTAAATGCATATAAAATAAATATTTTTTGGCATCTTTATCATGGGAGTTTATGGAAATAATTGTAATTTTGAATTTCGATTTCTGTATATATATATATATATATATATATATATATATATATACAAAATTTTTTTTTTTTTATATTTGATTTTTTATATATATATATATATATATATATATATATATATATATATATATATGCGTTTTTTCTGGCACTTTGATCTGGCCGATTGGGGGCCTTGCGTCGCTTCTGCTAACTATAGTTGGAATGACTGCTTTGACTCTGGTGACTCTTCGGCTTCTGCCGATAAGGTGTAATCGTTGATGGGATGAGCAGGCTCATTCCTTCTTCGTCTAAATCTTTCTCTCATCACTCAAAATTTATTGTTCGATCGTGCTTGCTCTCTGGTCATTCAGGCTAGAAACAGTGCTTATCGGGAGTGGAAAAATTCTCGCTCTTCTATCACTCTTGCTAATTTTCACTCAGCTAGAAATCGTTGCAGAGATACTCTTCGTCAGGCAAAGCGGGCTTTCATCAAAAGAAAGTGCGCTAACCTCCTTACTTGATTCTCCTACTGATAAATCTTTCTGGCCTCTTGCCAAAAACATCTCCTAACAACTTCTGTAGATCTGTCTTTCCTCCTCTTATTCTCTGTTGGTTCTGTTGCTAATTCTCCAACTGAAAAGGAAAATCTCTCTTCGGCCTCCTATTTTCCTCTAACTCAACCCTAGACGATTCTGGTATTCCTCCTCTCAGGTGTCCTATGCCTTTGCCTGTGAT
>JABUQX010070724.1:12500-17500 GCA_015478945.1 Trachelipus rathkii | reverse complement strand
TATCAAGTTAAATCTATTAATGAATAATGTGAAAATATCTAACAAGTGCATTTTTTGTAAAGAGTAAAAATGATTATTTTATTGTGTTTTTATATGTTTATTATTTTATGCTATTTATTAGATTTTAGAATTGTAAATATAGTATTGTTTTATATATGTTTTCAGGACGATGTCATTAGCATTTACCAATAAAAGTTTGTGTGAACACATCCGTACCAATTATTACCCTCAGCCTGAACTTGCTTGGGAGTCATATGTCTGTCGGAATTGTGAATGCAAAAGATGTACAAATCGCCGCTTTATGATTACGACAATATCTAAATTCTCAAATCATTAGAAGAATTCAATGTCCCCGATTTGAAGAATTTAACACAGTCCTTGATTAAGAAGGAATAATTTGGAACGAAATATAAAGTAAGGAAAATCCTGCAAGTCATTTAAGAAATAGCAAGAAAAGTTGTCTGCAAAGCCAAAAATGTCTGCTGCGAGCCGAAGAAAATGGGATGCTTTCAACCATTGCAAAAGGAATGGCGCTGTTACATTTGGACAGTCTCCTCCCTCCCCTCTATTTCACTGTTTGAAGAAAGCATTCAAGATATAAGAAAAAAGAAGAAGGATTTGCAGTGCATTTTAAAATATGTGTTTAAGTAGTAAAGTTAAAAGTGAAAATTAAAGTTATTTAAAGTTCTTTTAAAAGTTAAATAAAAATAATAAATAAAGAAAAATCTTTGGGTGCCATCGAACGCTGCTAAATTGCCAAGTGTCGCTTTTTTAAAATTAAAGGTGAAAAGTATATTTGCAATATAATAATAATTGCCACATATATCTCTTTCTAAGTAAAATAAAAAATTAAAGTGTTTAATTATAAATATAAATGTTTATTGAAATAAAGTGAATACATATATGCGAATAAGCAATAAATAAAGTTAAATAAAAATTAAGGTAAAATGAGTTTGAATAGTGCCATTGAAGATGCAAATGCCAATACGCGTCAAATGACGCAAATGACGTCACAAAAAAATTTAGAACTTATTTAGAGAATGATAAAAGTTTAAAGGTATTTTATGAAAATAATATGAAAAAATATGAGAATAACAAATAAAATATGCCCTTATATGAGTTATGAATAAAAAAATAATAGGTAATAATATTTTTAGGGTGCAAAATAGAATTTAAATGAGAGAACCCAACAAAGGTTGCCACATTTTTGCTTGCTCGCAAGCACAAGACTTAAGAGACGACGAATCCAAATCATATTTAGAGAGTTGGCATATATCGCTACATGAGCAATTACGATAGTATAATTTATAAATACATTAAAATATCTTTTAAAATTTGTAAAAGTACATATTTTAAAGGTTGTTAAAATTATTAAATGAGCTACAAAATCAAAATGCCAAAGATTAATAGTAACTAAGTTGCTTTAATATTTTTTTTTTATTTGCTTGCAGCACAGAGCAAGCAAATTTTGAGAATGTTGTCACTATGTTGCAAATGCCTCCAACGATTGTTTTTTTTAAAAGTGATAAATGTATTATATAAAGAAAATTTTTAGTAAATAAAAAGATGATATTGTTTTAAATAAATATAATAAAAAAAAAATAAAAAAAAAAAAATAATAAAAGTTTTATAAATTCTATAAAAGAAAAAAATTTGAATTTTAAAAATTAAAAAAGAGTTATACTTTTTAAATGTTTTCCTTTTTATTTGAAGAAACCTAACATAAACTTTTAAAAGAGTAACTAGATAAAAAATTATCAAAATCCAATAAAAAAATATTTGAACATTTTTTTTTTATTTAAGTTTTTAAATATGGTTAAAGATTTTTCTATAGATGTATATATATATATATAAACATATATATATATTTTATCTAAAAAACTTAAAATTATGCTATCATGATGGTCCAAAATATAATTTACTGAAATATTACATGTCGCAAGTGGAGTTAAATATTTTTTTTTAACTTTGGGTAATAAAACTGAATTAAATATTTTTAATATTTTATTTGGGTGAAAATAAATAGATTTTAAAATGGATAATATAATTAATGAAATTCATAGTTCTTCTTATATCGAAAAAATAAGAATATGTATAAAAGATATTAAATTTGATGTCTTTAATAATATAAATAATAATAATAATAATATAGGTAAAATCGAAAAAAGACTAAAAAAGATTAAAAACTATTTTTATTACTTCTCAGTTTATTGCAATTTAAAAACAATAGGAGTAAATAATAAATATGTAGAGTTGGAAGTACAAAGGGTATTAGACAACCTTTTAATAGAAATAAGAGAAGCAAAAAAGTTAGTTGATAAAAAACAACAATTCATTTATGAAAAAGAATGTAGAGAATTAATAAGCAATGATAAAAATAATGTTGCCATAAAATCTACAGTCAAAGCAGTTGTAAAGGAAGAGACTGCTGCAGCTCATACAAAAGATGAGAAGAATAAACTACAAACTGAGTTTGAAATAAAATCAGAAATGAAAGACGCAGATGCAAAAAACATACTTTCTAAAGGGAAATTTCAGACGGATATCATTAGTGGTACAAATTCTAAAGAGGATGAGTACAAAAAAGTGAATTTGCAAAAGGTGAATTCGCAAAGTCCGTTTGAAAAGATTATTATCAAGGAGGATATGTCACTTGTTTCTGCAGTTAAATCTAAAAAAATGTTAGAAGTTTCTGAAAATAACGTTTTTGAAACAAAAGATATTGAGGTGGAAGATATGAAAATGAAGATTTCTAAAAATGATGTTTTGGTAAAAAGCAACCTGAGAAGTACGGATTCTATTAAAGTAAGAAAAGAAAATGCGTACATTAATGCGAATTTTAAAAGTAATTTGCAAAAGCTTTGCCAAAAAATTATTTTAAAGAAAGATAAAGAAATCATATCCAAAACTTCTAAAGTTAAGACTAAAGCAGTAAAGCCTCTTCCAAATAAGTTCCAAGTTCCTATTTTTAAGGAAAATAAAAAGTCAACATTTAAAAGAAAAAGGTTTCAAGATATCAAAGATAAAGGTTTAAAAAACCACATAGATTTAGTTCAAAATTCAAGCAAAGAAAATAAAGACAAAAAGCAAAGTAAGACAAAACCTAAGTTGTTTTTTAAACAAAGGAAGACAAAACCTATTAACAAGCAAAGAAAGAATAATATTTTAAGAAATTATATAAAACTTTGTGAACCAAAGTTCAATAAGAAACAAGGAAGAAAAAGTACATTTCATAAAAAGAAAAACTTTTTCAATATAGTTGAGTTTAGTAAAAGAAAAATGAATGATTTCACGAAACATTTTTGTTTTCGAAAAGTCAGAAAGAATAAAATAACATTTTATATTCTTATAACCCAGAGAAAGTTGTATATAGGATTTAAATATGTTTTTAAATATGCATTCACGAAAGAGATTGAAATTTGATTTGATATTTTAGTTTAAGTAAAAGGAAAAAGAAATTTCATATTTCTTTTTATTATAATTTTTTTTTTGTTTAATTGAAAGGGTTAAATAAAATTAATAAAGCTTCCGAAAACGGGGAATGTTAATGTTTATTTAACATTAGAAGTTCCTGCAATGAAACGTTGCAGGCAAAGTAGTAAACAACCAAATGCGCATGCGTGAAAGAGAGTGATCTTTCATCACTTGCAACAAAATATTCAGAGAAGGAAGTCGTAGTTTTAAGAGAGAAAAATAAGCCACAAAGTTAATAAACTACATTATGTAATAGTAAATAATTAAAGGACAAACAAGTTTAGCAAAGGCTAATAGAGGCTATAATCAAGGTATTTACCATTTATATCAAGTTAAATCTATTAATGAATAATGTGAAAATATCTAACAAGTGCATTTTTTGTAAAGAGTAAAAATGATTATTTTATTGTGTTTTTATATGTTTATTATTTTATGCTATTTATTAGATTTTAGAATTGTAAATATAGTATTGTTTTAAATATGTTTTCAGGACGATGTCATTAGCATTTACCAATAAAAGTTTGTGTGAACACATCCGTACCAATTATTACCCTCAGCCTGAACTTGCTTGGGAGTCATATGTCTGTCGGAATTGTGAATGCAAAAGATGTACAAATCGCCGCTTTATGATTACGACAATATCTAAATTCTCAAATCATTAGAAGAATTCAATGTCCCCGATTTGAAGAATTTAACACAGTCCTTGATTATAAGGAATATATATATATATATATATATTTATATATTAATATATATTATATATATATATATATATATATATATTATCATATATATATATATATATATATATATATAATATATATATATATATATATATATATATATAAATTTATATAAACAAATATATATATATATATATATATATATATATATATATATATATATATATATATATATAATATATATATATATATATATATATATATATATATATATAATAATAATATAATATTTATAATATATATAATACTATATATATATTATATATATATATATATATATAATATATATATTATAATATATAATTTTAATAGTTATTTCAGGCACGCAAAGCCAAAATCTTATAATTTGTAATGATTTTGGAATTAGTTAAAAAGAAAAAAGAAAAAGTAAAAAAAAGCTTGCAAATTTAAAACAGGTTGAATTACTTTTGAATTCAAAGCGAAACAAATGTGGAATCTCATTTAGAAGATTACAAGTTTACATGAGAATTACCTATTAATCTCTTATTAAAGACTTGTGGTAAAAATCACTATAATTTTTTTTTCATATATAATATATATATATATATATATATATATATATATATATATATATATATATATATATATATATATATATATATAATATTATATATACTATATATATATATATATATATTATATATATATATATATATATATATACTATATATATATATATATATAACTACTATATATATATTATAGATATATTATATATATATATATATAAATATTATATATATATATATATAATATATATAC
>JABUQX010070724.1:5000-7500 GCA_015478945.1 Trachelipus rathkii | reverse complement strand
ATATATATAATATAAGTATATATATATAATATATATATATATTATATAACTTAATACATATATACTATATATATATATATATATTATATATATATATAGCCTTATTTTTACTTGCTACAAAATTGTTCTGCAGGTAAGCAAGCCATGCCTAGATTTCCTAGCTATGGATTAGTTTGATAGTGATACAGTGGTTAAGTAGTGATTTCATAGGATTATATTGTCTAAAGTAACGAATCTTCTGGATAAGGTTATAGGCATAAACGAGATATTGGCTTCAGGATACTTTTAAGTTTTTCCCTAAACTTTCTCCAAAATTAAACCAGACCTAATATGACTCAGAAATATACTGAATGAATCTACGATAGCACTAACTACACACACACACAACACACACACACACACACACACACCACACACACACACACACAACACACACACACACACACACACACACACCACACCACATAATATATATATATATTACAATATATAAAAATATATATATATATATATATATATATATATAATATATATATAAATATATATATATATAGTAATATATATATATATACATTATATATATAGGGTGTTTCTAAAGCTCGTTTAATCCAACGTCGGAGGGTTGATATAGGTGGTCGAGATGACCAACTGTTTCAGGTGGCAATAAAATCCCGTAGATCCACCGTTAACCCTGTATTTGTTGCAGAAGAGGGCTCGATCCATAATGAACACAGATTGTGTTCCACAGTAACAATGCCTCGAGTGATACCCGAATGGTAATAAAACCCATAAGTCTTATGTTGTCGTTTATTTATTGCTCTACATCAATATTATGTATGAATTTGAAGCTATGTCACTAGTTTGAGCATGGGAAGTTTTGCATTTTTTTCCCACTGAAGAGTATGTCGTTCTATAGACTTTGTTTTAAGTGCCCACCATTGACCTCACAACAGATGTCGTATCAGCGTAGCAGGGATTGCCTAATAAGTTGAAATATGTCAGGCATATCGGGTATGAACATTGCAACCATAGCAACATGAGCCACCAAGTCTTCTTCTGTTTCGACAGGGATTTCGCACAACAAGACCTTTTTCATCTCTCCCCATAGGAAAAAATCTGATGGTGTTAGATCGGGTGATCGCGGTGACTACCATGTGGGGCCACCCAGTCCAATCAAACGGTTTAGATAGTTCTGACATTATCAAAATGTGGAGGGACATCCTCATATTGAAACCACATACTCTGCAAGTGTAATATTCTCCAGGAGGTTGGTAGGACTTCCTTTAAAATCACAAGATAAATGCCTCCCTGGAGTCTGGCCGGTAATAGGTGCAGCCCCACTAAGGGGTCGTGTACAATGTCAGCCCAGACATTGACAGCAAACTGGTTCTGTTGGTGGCGGGTAACAGTTACATAGGGATTTCCGTAATCTCAAAGAGGGATTCATCAGTGAAGAGAGAACGGCGAACGGCGGACAGCGAACGGAGAGACAGAGTCCACAATTGCTCGCTTCCGAAACCATCTAGCAAACTGTACAATGGATGAATAATGGTCGGCAGAGAGTTGTTGAACTTTGAGCAACTTTTATGGGTGCATCCTCTCTTCATCCAGAACCCGAAATACGTTAACATGTGGAATGCTGAATTCTCTGGGAATGGTACGTGTGCTAGTACTAGGATCCCGATCGATGCTATTAAGTACAGTCTCCGAGAACTGTATCTTCCGCAGAGTGAGGGGCGACCAACTTTCCGGTGATGCTCGAATGGATCCTGTCTCACGGAGTTGGCCATAAAATTATTGAAAGTTCATGTGTGGCGGCAACATCCTATTCGGAAATCGTTCGGCATACAAACGTCTCGCAGCTCTGTTGGTGCATCTTGTCTCCCAATATATGAAATGCATATCAGTCATCTCATTGAACTTATAATCAGCCATTGTAAATCTATCTAAGAAGGAAAACATATCTTGAAAAGGACAGATACCCATTGACGACAATGTACATGGCACGGTACTCATTGAACTTATAATCAGCCATTGTAAATCTATCTGAGAAGGAAAACATATCTTTAAAAGGACAGATACCCACTGACGACAATGTACATGGCACGGTACTATACCCAACAGTACGATTTTTACGCTTACCTTCTACAAAGCTACATTTGTCCTTAAAGTAAACCACACACGTCATCGACGCACGTTCATACCCACCTAAATAAACACAAATTTCCAGGTACTTCGTGGGAATAGTGTAGGTGTAGTAATCTGCTTGGTCCGAGTGACCAGCGCCGCCTAGGGCCAAAAAGTTGGACCCTACCTAAGTGGCGTTGGTTACATACGTCATCTGCTCCATTCGCCCTCCTCTATCACATCTCCAACGCTCTAAACGAACCTCCTAATTACTCCCTCCATAAGAGATGACGCTTCTTCTATGCCATCACCAGGTAAACGGTGGACTTATGTGACTTTTGGCACCAGAGAAAGTTGGTCATCTCGACCTACT
>JABUQX010070724.1:0-2500 GCA_015478945.1 Trachelipus rathkii | reverse complement strand
AATAAACTTTTGGAGAAACTGTATACTTTGACCCACAATTCTTACTATTACAATAAAAATAAAACTTTGCTCCTCTTTTAGTAATTTCGCACTGTATGTTACACTTTTCACAAAGCTTTTTCTCTAGTATTACTGAAAAATGTTGCAGTAGAGCTAAAATTGTAAAATCGTTTTCACATATTTCGAACAAATCTTTCAAATTCATATTTGGAAATAAATACGGAACACAACTTATATCGACTTATTCGAACAAAGCATAAAAATTTATGACGTATTATATTTCAAATATATATATATATAAGTAGTAGGAATACCATTTTGCACACATTTTTTTTTACCCCCAATTTTTACTCCAAATTGGAGACCTACCTTGGGGTAAAAAATGATAACCCAATTTTTACCTTTTTTGACCTTTTCTGACCGCCACGTTGTTTCCTGAGGGTGATTTTACCTGCCCTTGACCTTTTTAGGCCTTGACCTTGACTGACCTTGACCTTTTTTTGGCAACCCTAATTTTCTGGCACCCTAATTTTCTGGCACCCCAATTTTCTGGCACCCCTAATTTTTTGGCAACCCTAATTTTTAGCACCCTTTCGAAGAAAGGGTGCGCCAAACGGTTGCGCCAGCAACCGTTGTACGTATTACCCCCCTATTTTACGCCCCCTAATTTTTTTCGACCGTGGGCAATTTTTGCCCCCGGTAATTTTTGATCTTCCTTTAGGGGCTTAGCCCTTTTTGATGTCGTTACCTTGTTTGACCATGATATTTTGACCAACCCTTTGGTCTTCCATGGGTCAATTTTGGCCCACGGTAATTTTAGGCTACCCTTTGGTCTTCCATGGGTCATTTTTGGCCCCCGCTAATTTTTTACCCACTCGTGCCCCACCCGTCACATATTTCGTTCCTAACTTGTACGCATGTATGGACCTACCCTAACTTGAACACCTACACACGTGCGCGTGCGCACACACACACACACACACACACACACACACACACACACTTACACTTATACAGACATTCACTCTTAATGACACTTACATTATGCCCATAGACACTTTACCCACACTCAACCTCTCAAAACGGCGCGTGACACGCCCCAACAACACTACACACCACCTGACAGAATATACCCATGCGATCACTCTCTATAGAGAAGCCACACCAACAAAAAACGGTAATTTTTTGGCTTCCTTTAGGGGCTTAGCCTTGATGTCTTACCCTTGTTTGACCATGATATTTTCGCCCTTGACCTTTTGTATTCTATAACATGGCGTTCAATTATATTTGACCCACGCTAACTTGATGGCTTTGATGGTTCCCAATCACGTAAAGAAGGTATCTAGTGATGTTCTTATTAGTGTTCTATGAGTACTAGATGAGTGCCAGGTGGGTGCCAGGTGAGTGCCAAGTGAGTGCCAATGAGTGCCAATGGATGCCAAGTGGAGTGCACAATGAGTGCCAAGTTGAGGCCACATAGTGCCACAGTGAGTGCCACAAGTGCCAACTGCAGACTGCCACTTTTTTCAGCCTTTTCTAAGCCTCCCCTTAGAGCCTAGAATAGCCCTAATATGGGTTCGTCCTACCCCTAGGTAATAAGCGTCAATGCAGGATTCGATTGGTGATATATTACCCAAGCTCTACATATCCGCACATCCCTTTACCTACTATGACCGCTTAGTATTCTTTAACCATAACACTTATAAGCAACTCTACACTCTCCATAGGACACAATTACTTACACCATAACCACTTACACTCAACACCCAACACAACACGTACACTTACAACTACACCACACTCGATATTTTGTTGCCTCAACTAAATTTGATGCCTCAGCATTGATGCCTTAGCATTAATGCCTCAGCATTGATGCCTCAGCATTAATGCCGCAGCATTGATGCCTCAGCATAAATGTGACTCAGCATTAATGCCTCAGCATTAATGCCTCAGCATTGATGCTTCAACTTTGAAGGTTCATCTTTTATGACTCATCTTTTGACGTCATCTTTGTTACCATCTATATTGATGATTCATCTCTGATGAAAATCACCTTTTGATGGACTCATCTTACCCACATCAGAACAGAGTTAATAATTAATGTCTTCCCCCGTTTCATAATTCTGCCCACCAGGCGCAGTGTGCGCGCGCCCTCCGAGCGTGAAGGCTGGACAACCCCGCACCAGCAGGTGCGACCCGCCGCGTTTCCCGCCGCCGACCGGTGCGGCCCGCAGGCGCAATTTTCCGCGTACCCGCCCGCCGCGTGCGCCCGCAGGCGCCAATTTTTTCCGCGTACCCGCCCGCCGCGTTCGCCCGCAGGCGCAATATTCCCCCGCGAATGAAAAATATATATACTATAAAGTCATTCATTTTATTTCATACTTAAACATTTTCATTAAAAACATTTTTTCAAATATTCTATGAGTCATTCATTTTTATTTTTCATACTTAAACATTTTTATTAAAAACAATTTTTCGCGAACCTAAAACTGTAACTCAT
>JABUQX010070723.1:15000-38956 GCA_015478945.1 Trachelipus rathkii | reverse complement strand
TTTTATATTACATTCTTTCTATTATTGTCAGAGATTATCAGAATCTTATTAATGATTCGATATCTTCTAAGGCATGAATATAATTAGATAATTCATTTTAACAAAGATCAAAAAGATCTAAGTGTGAGGGTATCTTATTGTCGTTTAATGCTGTAAGTTAGTATATTTGCCGTACAGAACTTAGAAATTATGGATTCTAATACTCATTTGTAACATGTCTATTGTTTAGCCATGAACAAGTGTCGATTGATAATTGTTATATCAGTTGACATGATTTGCAAGGAATTGAATAAATTGCTGAATTAATATGTCCTTGCATTCTAGTTATGTTATAGTTATAAGTTGTGACACCAAGCATTTCAAAAAAAGTCTTTGACGCTTTATTTTCTAAGGCTTACAAATTTTGTCAGTTTGTTCTATGGTAAGAGTCGAGAGTAAATTCCATACTAATCCATAAAGACATTTTGTCAATGTTACATGCCTCTAATGTCAGGAGTATTTGTAAATTAATTTTAATTTGATTACTGTTATCATAATATAATAAAATCTTCCATAAAGTAAAATAAGTGATATTTGGCTACCTTTTCCGAATGCTTTATAGTAATAATGAGGTAATAGTGGCATAACATTTACAATTATGAAGAGGCATTAAAGTAATTTCGTTAATTTTCGACTTGAAGTTTAGTAACGGATGCTTGGTGCATATGCGGAAGGCACGTAATGTTAAGGTTACAATTAGGGCTTTTTTTTATGATGTGAATTTCAATGTCGTTTAAGCAAACATACAAGAAGTGATCTGTATCTATGGACTCAATGCTAGTTGGGGTTGTTTTGTATAATGCAATGCAATGAATACATGTAATATTATGTGGGTTTTTCACACATTAGTATTAAGCAATTGCTATTAAACTAAGGAGTATGCGGCACGTATATTTTGATTATTGGGATAATATCTATTGTAAATTTGTTTATGGTGGGTACTATATATGATTTGAGTTATTTAAATTATTAAATATAAACAATATAATAAATATTAAAGGATTAAATAAATTTTGAAAGAGAAGTCTCAACTCTTTCGGTTTTACAAAGGCAAATAAGCATAATATAAAAAGCCAGTAAATTTAGATACCTTATTTATGCAAATATAGGAAAGAAATAAATTAAATTAGTTATGCAAGATAACCTAGAAAAGAAGAAAAACCATTTAGAGAGAAAACATAAACCTTATGAAAACATAAGGTTTTAAAAAATTAATCATTTCGCATAATAAGTAATCACAACTTATCTATATTCATATGACATCATACTTAAACTTATTACAAAATTTTGAATTGAGATTTGAAGATGAATTTAAATCTAAACTTGATATTTAAATTTATGTAGCATATAATGATTGCAATTCAGATAGTCAATGAAGATCCATATTAAACTTACCAATAGAAAGTTTTAAACAAACTTGTAAATCAAATAACGGACATATAATATATTAAAGAAAAATGAAATTTTCTGAATTATCAATCCAGGTAAATTGTAATCCTTCGCGATATCCTGTATACTAGATTAAAAAATACTTAAACAAACAGAATAAATTACTCAAAAATGTCAATTATTCCTAAAACCGTTGAACAGTATACAATGTCAAAACAAGACGATCCACTTCGCGAGTCATCGATCTCTTTTGAACCAATTAATATCATTTAAGCAACTTGGATTCTAATAATATAAACTCGAACTTCAAGTTTTGGGTATTATAAACGATATTTGCATGAATTATATTTCGTATAATATATTGCGTAAATATCTAGCTGGTACATCTTACTTGAAAACCTCTACAACTCTAAAATGAACTAATTCTCCTTTTCTATCTTTCGTAATCAGATAGGAGAGATTGTGCAAAAAGGAATATTTCTTACAATTGCAATATTAATTAGGTAGATATGCCAAAAATATTGGAGGCCTCTAATTGGGATATAACATTCTTAAGTAATTATTCAAAAGTACCTTTTTATGTATGTATTTATGTCAGAGAAAACTAACCAATTATTTGGGACTCCATAGAATTGGAATAAAGTGTTTATATATGAATGAACTATTGTGTCGCTTATTTCTTTAATTTATTTTTAAGGAGGTAATGAGAGATAGGATATAAGTTATATAAGAGTGTATTGCCGAGTTATACTGCGTGTAATTGGATGTGTGGTATTCACTTAAGAAGATATGTTAAATAATATAGAACAATAGGAGAATAATAATTGATGCACCTTCGAAACGTAAAAAATAATATTTAATTTGAAAACCCGTAAAGATGGATGACAAATATATAGCACAAATTTCACTCCAATATTAGATTCATCCCTATAAAAGTATTCTAGTATATAATCATTCAATGCAACAAGATAAAATTAATCAAGAAGCTATTAGGCACATACTAGGCACGTAGTTAAACAAAAACATACCAAATTATTTCTGTTTGGTGTTATTATACCAGATATTTTATTTTAATATAATCAAAATAAAAACCCGAAAAGCTCAATATGTGTGTTCTCGTTCACTAGCAGATTAGGACAAGACTCTATTTAATTAATACATATAAAGTGCCTAAGATCTAGTGGTCGATCCCCTATGAGCTGAGTCCTTGATCCTTTTGGCAAGTAAATATCCTAGAGACTAGCAACATATAGAAGATGAAGAAGTGTGGCATTGGGCAATAGAAGTATACCTTAATCATTGATTTCAACTTTTTTAGGTTTAGTTTAGTGATAAGTTAAAAGCAGATATTTACCTCAGCAGAAACATTAACATTTCAACTTTTTAGAATTCTGATTGATTGGACTAATTCGATCTAAATCGCTATTTTTCCAATAGATTTAGGATTATTCTATCCACGGAACATTTGTGTATAATAGGGAGTAATGAACATCGAAAGTTATAATGTTACTTTATTTAAGTTAAGTGTCTGGATCGATTGTTTAAATGTGTTGAAATTTTTTATAATATTGTAGAGGAAGGAATTTTAATCCATGAGATCAGTGGTTTTTTAATGTAGGACAACGCAGTGATGATAATTGAAGAGATTAATGCGGAACTAGGGGATAATGTTCTGTTTTGTTGCTGTTTTTTAGAAGGGCGGAAGAACTCTTTGGCAATATTTTCTTACAAAAATATTTGAATGAGTTGAAAAGATCTTCATATAGGTTGCAATTATTATATTTTAACGGTATTATATATATATATTTAGAGAATATATATATAATATTTAATATGCACTCATAATATATATCTATATATAGTGATACTACAGTCATATTATATTAACTGGACTAATATGAGTAACCTATTGATATTAATGAAATTACGAAATACTAATAATAATATTATTAATTATTTCAATATATAATAGAATATACTATATACTATTATATTAATATAGATATAAAGCACAGACTTATAATATATAATATTAGAAGATGAGTTAAGAGTATCTAAAAAATCAATGTGTTTTCAGGATGCAATCTGCAGTAATGAGGGCGCGTGTTACTGGTGTGATAAGAATTGATAATGAGAATGAAGGAATGAAATGAAGCGAACCTTGTTAGTTGTGTAGTGTTATAAAGGAGATAAATGTAAGATATTTAAATGTAAATGTTTATACTTTGAGGAATGTAACAATCTTATTCTCTATCTGTGAAGGACGGATGATAATACATTGGATTAGCGGATTATATAAATCCATATGAAAGTGCATTAGATAACACAGCGAAGTGATTCGCTGAAACATCGCCCACACAGCACACACGAGACAGTGAAAGCGAGAAATAGGATTGAATGTCAGGACACAGTAAGAGAATGAGCTAAAAGAACACAGCACACTGCGTGCTCTGACACAACACACGCATGCAGTAGGCAGGCAAATACGTACATTAATAGATATGTCACTCAGATACCTGACAACAGAGTAGATAAATAGCCATGAGTAAATGAATCAGTATACTCATTATCAATAACCTATAAATACTCACTACGACCTATAAACCCGCTACAAACATCGTACCAAAAATTATACTATAGATGACGTCTGACTCATTCAAATAACCATAAGGCGCTAGCCGTATTACTAACTAGCAACTGGTATATATATATATATACGTAAGCGCCCAGCTATCACTCGAGCGCAACTCCATATCATTATAGATATAATATATAGCGATAAATATAAATAATCAGATATATTATATACATAGCTATATACTTCTACAAGATACTAAAGATACAGATAGAAAATATACCATTGATATTTGAGACCAATCGTATGCATTATATGGACCAGTCGTCACAACAAAAAACAACACTTAAATGTTAATTTAATTTCCTTCTCAATATTTGTGACATAAATTTTCGTTTTCTCAACATAAACCTGTAAACCAATGAAATATAGAGAGTACTAAGACTTTATAATTTAAAAAAAAGATTATTTCTTGACAGGCAGAGCCAGACCAGACCAACGTTACCATAAAAAACACAATTAACAAAGAACAGGAAAGACCACCGCAAAAAAAGCCCGACATGCACCAACATGGAAGCAATATACTAATATACATACCTCCGTAGACTCACAGTCATATATAGTATATGTATAGACCATCTAAATAGTAAAATAACATACCATGATATCGCACAAGCAAAAATATTAAGTACCGGATGTAACGCGCACTAAAACCGTACGGTATATATAGTATTACGGCAAACCTACCTTAATCACAACTCATACTGGCAATAAATAATACACCACGCCTCATATCTAAAGCTTCAATAGAGTAGGTATACTACACAAAACAAATCCAGGCCATAAATATAAGAGCACCCCAAGCACCAGTCCCAGCATCGCAACCAGATCACTATTCATAACAGCCACCTACACTGCAACATACTCATAAATATTCAAAAATCAAAATAGCATAATAATATATATACCATTAATTAGAACATAATACAATACTATAATCTCACTCTACGTATGACGAAATCACAGCACTGACTACCTATGATTAATACTGCTAATACGAATATACCTAACTATCAATTATAGTTCTGTATATATAATATCAATGCAGATAGACCGATATTTCAACTCATCAACAACTAATTATATATAATATTCTAGACAACTTGCCAGAGCCGTAATTAGTAAACCCTATTCAATACCAGTGAGAAATCCAATGTAATATACTATAAAAAACATTTTATATATCTTACTATATTATTTTCACTAATGTAATAAATTATTTAGCCACACAGCCAATGCCCAACTTAACCTAATAACGTAACCATTCCCAAAATACAGCTTTCATGATAAGTTCCAAACAAATTTTCGAAAGGAATTTTAAAAACATATATGTATATATTTATATAATATATAAAAATATTATATATATAATAGATACAATAACAAAAACTCCTATAATATAAATAAATAATCATAATTAAACTAAATTATCGCCCTATATAATTCTACAACTCCTTAATCTACTCACATTTAAATAATGATTGCTTTAATTTACAGTATCCAAAGCTTAATTGATTCAGCTTACTTCAATAATCCTCTACCAAATAATCATTTTTTTCATAATTATAACCAAAATATAAAGAATCCTAATTACATAATTATTACTCTAAAAACTTGCCTACCTATAGTTTCGTATCATAATTATAACACTAAGAAATTATATAATCTATACCAGGGGAATTACTATCGTCAACATCTCACTTCATATCCATATTCACCTATTGGCTTATAGTTAACTCATACCAAAATATATAATAAAACTATTCTTTGAAAATGAACACAATAACAACACATAACTATAACTACAAAGACTTCTCCTAATATTACTTAAATAAGTATATGAAAAACGCCGATGATATGTAGTCGGAATTCTCACATCCCGCTACAAGCAGTGCAGACAGTAGTACAAAAACACGACCACATCATTGCTTGACCCACATGTGGCATAGTAAAACTTTATCTCACTCAGCTGCCTGTAATAGAACTATCACTCTTTAATAGTTCAGTTTACTAGTCACGCAATAGTTACCATAAGCATACGACGTCTGTTATACTAAGAGCATTAGTTGTAGGCTTTTACTCACCCTTATATATAGAAGCAACATCGGGGTATAACTGTACATATCTTATACTAACATACCGAAAGTACTATAGTTATAGTATAACTTATAAAGCGACACCTATCACATCATACTCACTCACTCTCACTCGCCTATACAACGATACACCAATATATGCTCAATGTCAAAACATACCTATCCTCAAAATAATAGTGGTATAGTCATAAAGTAGTTAATACTTCATATAATATAGATATAATAGTATAACTTTATACACGCTCACAGACCTGCTGAGTCGCACATATGAGAGTTCCCTACCTTAGTCGAACGTACCTCTCCTCCATGACACCGCCCTTTCATCAAAATTACTACTAATCAACAATATTAGAAACGACACAATATGTCTGACCCAAAGAACTGAGTAACAAGTTCTCTGATGCCCATCTACAAACCAACATTCTATCTGGTATATTCTAACAAGCAGACACAACGATTCCCTAAGCACCCGCTCTCCCAGCATACACAACAAATGTAATATACAGGATACTGTCCCAATCGGTACGTAGAGATTTGATATCACTGGCGAGATCTTAGAAATCAACTATCCTTGCTATAAGACCTTAGATACTAACATACTCTCATTACATCATACTTACGAAAATTGAATTTGAAAGCGAATGTCATTGATAGACTTGACTCGATAACATAAAAAATTTACACTATTTCTAAGATTTCCCTATTGTTTGGTATGTGTTATTGCTTGCTCTTAAGTCTTGTATTATCTCTTCTTAACTACTCTCTTTCTTTTAATATTAAACCAGCATTATCTGAAAATATTCTATCATTATTTATTAATTAATAAGAGTAATGAGTAATTAAATTTAATTGTATCATAATTATATTATTATTATTAGTTATTATAATTTATTAATTATTAATTTTATATTCAATATAAATTAAGTTATTATATATTATTATTATAAATATTATTGATCATAATATATTATTGAAATATTATTATTATTGATATTATTAAATATTATTGATGTATAATGGAAATTATCTTGTTTACTCAACCACTTTTTGAAAAGGGAATCTACTTTATTAATTATTTTAATATTTATTAAGCCTTCAATCACTCGAACATTCTTCTAAACCAAGCCGTATATTATTATTTTAATTTTTATAGAAAAAGATAATACCTAGTATATTAGTTTCATCTACTAAAATCATGAAAATTAATAGGGTATAGAATAGCTAATTTCTCATATATAAAGGATGTCGTATCCTTATATATTATCATATAGTATACCTATATGTACTTAATATGCCCAAGCGATCATACTGCACATAAAAACAAATACCTGGCCACATTTACTCTTGAAGCAAGCATAGAATGTCGTTCTGTACAGAGAATTTAGAAGTGGATTTATTGAGTTAAGAATTTTGCCTGCATTGCAGTCACGACACACTAGCTATACCCCTTTCACTAGACCCCAACACTAAAGGATTACGAGAAATCAAACATACTGATAGACTTGAAACAGATGATTCATATTACAGAAAAAAGAAATTGATTGAAATGATTTCAGTTTTTATAAAATTCTTTTTAGTAATATATATATATGGTATGATATTAGTAATATTATAAGTATTAAATACTCAGTACATACCATGTGTCAGCTTAGATCTGTAGAGACTTTACTATATATTATATATTAGTGATAGAATAATATTATAATATAGTATAATTTAAGTAAATATAATTATTAATATATTATATAATATATATATATATTATATTATATATAATAAGTATAAGAAATATAATCATCGAGAGACTATTAATACATTATATGATGAAATAGATAGTTATTAGGATTAAATAAATAAGTATAAGTATATAAGTATAAAAAATAAATAAGAAAGATATAAATAAAACTATAATTAATAATAACAGGTATAGAATAAAAAAATAAACAGGTATGTATAGTGTGGCAAAACAAAACTAAACATAAATAAAAAACGCCAGGTGAGAAAACAACAACCTTTATATTGTAATCAAAACTATCAATAATCTTACACAAAAGCATAGAAACGAGAGCAGATCGAAATTATCATACTTATGAGCGTAACCCCTAATTACTATATATAACATATAATAAATATATAGATAGATAATATATTACATTAAGCTATGATACATACTATCGATTTTGAGTTTAATAATATATTAAAATAACTATAGCATACTTAAACGATAGTTAAGAGCCGTATATAAACAGAGCATACTGTGACCATAGTATATAATATCATACAAAGTATGGAATAACAAACGTGCCTCAAATTATGCTTATTAAAGATGAGATGAAAGATATAAGTAAGTAGTTAGGAGAAGCTTTAAAATGAAAATGTCGTGATAACAAATACATTTAATACATATAGAGTTTAAATTCTTACTCTTTATCATAAATATCTCACCAGAAACAATCCGCTGCATACATAGTGCATCGAGGTAAAAGATATACCTCAATAATTAGTCATGAAAATAGATAATAACAATGATTTTCGCAATAACGCCCCTCTCGTCTATAGCCCCGACATATCGTAATAAATGTATTACCTTGAATGACACGTACAAAACGCATTAATATGTAATCTAACGCAGACAAAGTAAGAGGTTGCTCTAGATGGTATTGAAACCTCGATGCGTGAGATACATGAGAAAGAATGATCAATAAAAACCTAACAGTTAATTTTCATTAATAAAACATTATTTATTCAATCACACTAGAAAATACGCTAGCAACTCTCATACACAAACATTTAACTATGGAATTTAGCCATCCATAATCGTAACGGCTTTGTCATAAAATCACCCAATAATCAATTCCCTCGCATATGCACAATCCTCATGTATATATTAATGAAAGCCGAATCCAGTACAATGACACATTTTGCGTTAATCTCCCTGCAATTTAGATAGACAGACTTATTAAAATTCCTCTCGACCCCGGAAAAAAACATTATAACCCGAAAAGAAAACAACAACACAAATGTGCAACCACACGGGCTTAAAGAACTAAAATTATAACCCACTATATTATCGACTGTGTCTCCGGGTACTCTTTCTCAAAAGTCATCATGAGTTCGAATTATCACCCAAAAACTGGAAAGCGCCACTTTGCCGAAACAAGCTCTTTATATCCACCTCGCCAATGTTCTCAGATCACAAACGCGAGACTCTCTCAATGTTTCTGAACACTGTTTCATGCTCCATATGAGAAATACACTATCGCATTGACCGACAAGGGAACCATACTCATTGAGATATCTCAATCTCGACGCCACGCCACCGCTAAAATACCATCACACTGGAAACCACGCACATCGCTAGATTGTTGACAACCATCCCAAATAACCGCCTCACTTAAATATAGCTCGTCTCACTCGCGGATGTTCTGCTAGTCTACGTGTCACATCTATACGTCGAACATCAAAGAGTGATCTAAAGTTCCAGATTAACGCAAAGCCCTAATCAAGACCCTTACATGTCAGTAATCACCTCTTAGCCAGGCACTAGATGCACTACACCTCAACCCACTATATAAATGAATTATGCAATAAGATACCTCCAAAGTCATCTACGCACCAATTATTCTAGGGAATAAACGCATAATGACAATAGACAGTTATTACGAATTTTAAAAAACAGACTATTTCAATATGTACAGCGCAGGAATTATGATCGCACTCCAAAACTTATTCTCCCCCAAGGAAATTCAACAATAACCTAGATAATGTCAGACAAGATATAGACACATACACAAACACAGGCTGGATAGTACCAATCAAAAAGTTATAAGACGGGTGTCAAGAGTACTGCAAACTTCGGGTAGCTATATTGCTAATCTAAGTTATTCGAAGAGTGTGCAAAGGACTGGCATGGAAGCAACCAAGATACCGACCAAGTCATTTCGACATGAACCGAACTCGCCCTAGATAAATAAGTATTCATACCAGTTCGACCAGACTAATCCCAGCAACATCCCCCCAGAAGAAGGCAGAACGCTACAAAAACAATATGATAGACCCCGCTCCCACAGCCATGGTGGCTGCTTCCGAGCCGATTACGCAGAGAAATTTAGCCTTCACCAATCGACGCCTCTTAAGGCTCGAGAGGATACGAGTCATCTAGATGACGAAAACGTCGAACTTCGTTCGCATAGACATCAGAGGATAGTCATGGATACCCCTGCGTCCCCCGATTAAAAACACGAGCAGGAAGGAATCGACTGCGCCCATTAAAATTGAATTGCGGATCTGTATAGCAAAGACTAAAAAATGAGAAATACGAAAAGATAATTATTATTGCATGATTGACCGAGAAGGAGAATTACGAATTCGAGCCCGAAAAAAACGATAATACCTCAAGAGGAACGACTCTTTTACGTCAAACAAATTCGCGACAATCCATATTAGCTCGTAGAGCGTCGCAGCCTCGGACTTCCGCTTCACCGATAACAGCAAGGTTCCCCACACCTTCCTGAAGTTCAACTCCATTCTACTGCCTGCAAGGCGAACGACTCTGGCTCAGACCTCTTGAAAAAGTTTTTCTAGTTTTACTTATTTTTATTTTTCTACACTAATGCCTTATATACTATATTAATAGATTTCTATATATATATTATATATGTCACTAACTCAAAATGAGGTTATTCCATTAAATGTGATTGGGAGTATTATTATCTACATAATAACAATTTAGTAATTATTACTGTTGGGTTAAGTTTTGAAAATTAGCATTAATATTAATTTATTTTCATAAAAACATAAATCAAAATAAAATATTAATTATGCAAATTGATTCTTTATAAGAGGCTCCGGACTTCATATTATTCCACTCAGACCTCCTGAAGTCCATTATGATATTATCCTCCACATGGGTTATGAGTTATAAACGTATCGGTCAAAATTTGGAAATGAAGTATATTAACTTATAATGAAACGTAACTCGTTCACGACAGCGTTACGTCCCGATAGCGGTCCCACGAAGGGGGACCCATCCCCCATTTTTAAAATAAAAATCGTAAAAATGTTATTGAGAATAACTGAAAAATTTGGAGATAGAGGATTCAGAGGTGAATTTCTACGAAACGAGCTCGGTATTTGGAATCTGAGAGTTTGATCTATATTTATGAATATTGCAGTCTTTTCCACTTAATATTAAATGAATATTTTAACATAAACGAATATAAGCAAACAATATATGAATGTAACTAATCAAATATCTTCTAATGAATTATACGAACACATAGATTCTCTTCGAATATGATGGGTTTAAAACCGTATTAGGGTGTATAGACCTTCACGGAGGAGGAGGTATCCGACTGCAAAAAATTACACAGATTGCAAAACACGACGATCGGAGGAAGAAGAAGGATGAAGGAAGAATAAAGGAAAGGAATAGTGGAAAGGGTAACTGAACTTTAACAGAAGGAAGTAGAGTTGAGAGCTGCACCGTGACCGCTCCAAGCGTGCAAGGGTGACCAAAGTTAAATTAAATATTTTGTAAATGAGAAATTAAATATTGAAAGTCTGAAATGGTACAATTTTACCTAAAACACAATTTACTATAATGATATTTCAAGAAACCGGTAAAGGTAAAATAATAAAAAATAAATAAAATGATAATATAAAATAAATAATAAATTTCTTAATTTTCTTTTTAGTTGAAGAAAAATATATTTCTTACAAATCTACGTTTTACATACCCTTTAATCAGAAAAATGCAAATCTAGACTCTTATCACACTTCCCGTTGAATCACCTTCTAATTGATTTATTGAATCTAATTGATTCGAAATACAATAATTTTTTTAAACAAATTGTTCAGATTATTTACATAAATACTCACTTAAAGCAGTTAAATCAAAGTAAGTCAAATAAATCAAACGACTACCTATACACCTCCAGCCACCTTCCTGCTGATACTAATAGAATCTATATTGATGAATCGTAATTTAGATAAGATATTTAAGAAACTAGGATAAAGTATGATTTATTTGATATCTATTGACTTCAAGTATATTTATTTACTAAAATATTGTCACGATTTTACAAATACTCTAAAGCCTAAGGTAAAATCAGGTAAATACAAATAAATCAAAACTACCCTCCTCAGCCCTACCCGTGCATCATATGGAATCTAATACCGAATCTGAATCTACTTAGATTTCTATAGAAGTACTAAATTAGATTTGACAAGATTCTAATTCATCTTATTTACTTAATGACATTGCTCAACACTTATTTACATACCCTAAACAACTAACAACTCACAAGACTGAAACATCAAGTAAATCATCACGTACAAATCAAAACTAGCGGAAGTCACTCATCACCCTTCATTAGTGATTACTATCTAGATTCTAATATATCTAATATTTATCTATTGAATCTATTGATTCATGTCATATTCTTTACTAAAACGTATTGTTCATGAATTTTACTAAAATATAACCCTAAAGCTAGAATAAATCAGGAAAAGGCTAAATCAAACACCACCGATCATGCCCAACTCTTTGATTCCTGTCGCACAGCTCAGGTGATCTATTAGAATTTAAATTTGTATTCTAAGAGTATGAATCTGATATAGTCCCATAGTTTAGGTCATAAGATTGACATTTACTCCCCGCACTCTCCCAAAGAATTTGATCTACTTCGCCTCTCATATCACATCATAGTACGGATTATCACTTTGAAGATAAAACAAAACATAATAAATCAAAGTGCTAATAGGAAACAACTTCATCAAAAAATTAAAAAATAACATTGATTACACATGAATAAAGCTAACATTTCATCACTTGATCACTAGCGAAATAATAACCCAAAACACGAACATATCGTGAACACACATACATTAACCCTCGTTCGCTTAGCTGAGGACGTCTAACGTAATTCGGCACCGCGTAAATGTGATTGAAAAGACTAGATCCGACTATGTAGTCTCCATGTAAAAATCAGTATTTCATCTATACGAAGTTCAGCCATGAACTCTTTATTCTTTCTTTCATAATTATTACAGTCATAATCAAAAGAAATACGTAGCGATTGTGGAATTCTAATGTGATGAACCGTATTGGCAATTTTTAAGATACCATTGTTTGAGCAATATACAAAATCCTAGACCTGACACCATCGAATAACGTAAATGACTTAAGTGTGAATGAGACCAAGAGTGCAAAATACCACATAAAAATTGCGTGAATGAGATGTTTCAAAAGACTCCAGGTTTAATATAGAGCGTAAAAACCTTTGTGGCGTTATTGGAAATTAACAAATGAAGCCTGAAGATCGGATTTTATATATATTGTACTCCCGCCTACAGTACTTCCCCCCATGTCAATGACGTATTCTTCTACATACTTGAGAGCGCGCGCTCATATTCAACATTATATTAAATCTTATCCATATTAATGTTTCATACGCCCAAAATTAACCCAACCCCAAAAAATAGAAATTTCATCAAAACGTTTCTATCCAATTTTAGTCTATACTTAGTACTTCTTGCTTTCCAATCGAGATGCAGAAAGGATTTTCATCATGTCCTCTCTTCTAATCATTTATAATTATAAGTTTAAACATACTATAATAAAACTAGATATATATAAAATAGTCATATATAATATACTATATATATATATCATATATATAAGATAATGTATAAGTATACTATAATTATATAGTATATATTATTATATAGTAAATAAAGATTAAAACTATTCGATATATTAATATAATATATATATATTATATATATATAAGAATATAATATTAAGTAATATGATAAAAATAATAAGTATAGTAAATAAGAATAGGAAAACATTTGTTATAACATCCAATCCCGTACCTTTAATGCAATAAAATTAGGCATTTATTATACGTATAAATATATATTTATACATATCATATATTTAAATAGAATATAGTAATATAATATATAATATTTATATATATATAATATTATAACAATATATATCAAAAATTAAATAGATAAAATGGTTAACTGTAGTTGATAAAAATATTTTAAAATAATTCTTATTACAGGTATCCCTGACAATATATTTGAGTAATAAAGTATATATAAATGAATTGATTAGCTACCAATAAATTATTTTTTCAATTGCCATAGTACAAACACTTTTCGTCAGATCAAGACGACGAAATTTCATGCCAATGGGCTTTAAAAAGCAAATCAATACCTTTATAGGTTTGTGTGATCAAGTAAATCACCCCTATTAAAAAATCAATTATGTAATACTTATAATCCACATTCGAGAAGACAAGCATAAAACACAAAACGCACTGACCCGAACCGGTAACAGCGCCACTAAACAAACAGAAGCGAAGGACTAGACATAAATTGCATAGCGTGCGATAGTCTTACTGACCTCCTAACGCAGCCTGTTACAAAACGAGAACAAACTGACTCAGCGGCGCCAGAGCCCAGAAGGAATTAAGCGGAAGAATAAACTTCATTGGCCAGGTACTCGTTTACACATTAACAAAGTTTAAACGAGAATTTAAGCAACAGTAAATGAACAGCTCAGACTAACAAGTTCAAACAAAAGAGCGATAACCTAAATATTCACACCCTAATTTCAAAAGTATCATACTTAAAATAAAAGAACGTTATATTAATTTTTCACTAAACACACTTGAGGCTCCAAGTATCGTAACCAAAAAAGAAATAGTATTACCGAGTAACGCATTCTGATCAACCTGTTAAGCATACAGCACCAGCGAACAAAGTATTAAAAAAAGCGAACCCGCTAATCAAAGTCATTTCACAGTTAAAGTAAAAGGCCAAAGAAAATAGCACGATGACCAGAACTAAGAAAGGATATACAATTGACAATTAGCAAACAGGACCAAACAGCTAAAACAAAATCTAATTAAGAGAACAAAAAACTAAAACTATCAAAGCTAACGATTAAAACAAGTTGGCCCGCCAATCAATCTCTGAAGTTAAATATCAACCACAATAAAAAAAAGCAGTAGAAACTACATCAAGGTTACATATACACGCCTAAAACATAATTCCAATTACCACTTTATAACGCAAGCACAATATCTCCAACGTGCACACAATGAATAATATATGTTTCTACATATAAACCACCCCAGCCATAATAAGTTTAACCAAAAAAAGGGCCCCCAATTATTCATAAACCTTACCGCTTAAAGAGGGAGGTAAAACCTGCAAGTGAATCAAATAAACTGAAATGAAAACAACGAACGGGATCAAACTATGAAAACTAATTAACTTGAATACTTAACACACAGCACAACAGATGCAGATACATCCAGAATCCACAACAAGAATAATCATTATCAAACAACTATAGCGCAATAAAAGACAGAACCGCACAATAAACAAAAAAGAGCCCGAACCCAAAGCCGAAGTTAAAGCACACAGGATCTTCAAGTTTTTAAATGACGAAATAAAGAGAAACATATCCAAGTTTTTCAGCTTAGAAGAAATTGAACCGTGGATATAAATAAACCATCCCGAAAACACAGCCTAAAATATATGAATAACCATGTAAAAAAACATAAGAATTGTGTATCCTAGGTAAATATATGGAAATCATACATGGTACACTCTGACATCAGACGAGCAGAACAACGGTAAAGATTCAAACGACAAAAACTGTGAACGAATTCTAGATAGATTCGACTAGTGTTCATCATTATCTCCTTTAAAGATAGCTATACGTACACTACAATATTGAACCCAAGGAATGTAAAGTAGATTCGAAATAGCCGTCAAAAACAACAGCTTAAAAACCATTTTTTCCACAGGCATAATTTTAACCCGGCTATGCAGCGAGCAACTACAATTCTCTCAAGACAAGACGAGAAAGGTAACCGAATAAAACACCAAGCGAACTGCAATAGTTCAATCGTACAAAACATCACTGCCTCTCCAATAATACTCCTAACCCATTATAAGGAGAACCGCCAGGGTGTAATTTGTTGTAAAATATGAATTTAGGTATTACCATCCGTACCGTGCTATATGTATCTAAGTCAACTCAAAGTGATGTCATATCATCCCAAAAGAGGGATGCCCGCATGTTAATTTCCGTTTTCTTATTCTTAAGCGATATGATGCAAATGTCCACCTCTATCCATAAACCAGATTTCCGAACTCGGAAGATCCTATACACGTCGCCAATGACAAGACTACACATCAGCACATGGGTTTCCACCGCTAGTGTGCGACTACAGTCCACAAGAAAGGTTTAACCTAATTGAAGTCTATCACGCACCGCACGATACAGCAACGCTCTATTCTATAGGAAAGCCACTTACAGATCTGCGCCAGCCTGCCTTACTTTCGCAGTTAGATTTATTTCAACTCCCCACGCCTCGAAAACTAGCCATTCGGAAAAAATGACACTCCTCGCCCTAAAATTTCTGAACTCGTATCGCCTGCTACCGACCTGTGTCGACGATATAGTTAAGCTCTTGAATGAAGTCCAAGTCAAATCACCATGGAGCAAAGCAGATTATAAATCCAAGGGTCCGACCATTAATTTGATCCCCCGACTAGAGCTAGGAAAATAAAACAACAAAATGTAAGCAGTCCGCCATTCGGAGGCCTTTAAGGTACCTAAAACAATAAATGAACACATAAATCGAAGCGGCGAGTAATATAGCAAACTCCTCGTGAAGCATAAGCCTCAACAACTATACATCCAAGACGCTGAAGACTAAGAAACCCAAGCGTTATGAGTGTAACTATCGTATCACGCAAAAAACTGAAAAATAATAATCCCTAACATGTAAAGAAAAGATATGTGAGCAGTGGTCCACGCTAAAACGAATAATTCTTTTAAAAATGCTTAAAAGAACAGAGGTTCCTTCTTCATGACCCAATCATAAGAAAAGCATAAAACAAGAAACAGCGTCACGGCCCGAGCAAATCAAATTACGAGGACTAAAGAAATAACGTTCAGAAAAATAAACAGGGTATGGCTGCTTAGAGCCTATAAAGAATTATAATTCACTTCCTTAGTACTAGAAAAAAAATAGATGTCCTAATGTAGCAAATAGACTCCCAAATCCACGCAACCTTACTGTACAATGCCTCGGAATATAAAATGATATGAGTAACACTCATGTCTTGATGAGTATTTCAAAGGTTGATCAGATAAACATAAAAAGTATATGATAAATCGGGTCATGGGCCCCCGCGGAAGAAGATTCATGAATAAATTGGATTGTCCGAAAAAAAGTATCAATATTACCCCGGGGCTGAGAACCAATGCCCATAAACACCAAAAACTATAAAGTCGCATTACATGGAGTGACTAATCTAACCACGAATATAATATGGTAACCCCCGAAAGACGTAACCAATCGGTGTTTACATTAAGATAAAAAGCTAACATTTAACATAACTAAGTAAACTGATACTAGAAGAAATAAAAAATGTAGAACGAAAAACCTATAAACACATCCATTAACGTACAGAATAATAAACTAACATTAAACATATTAACCAAACTTGACAGCCAACCTTGAACATAACGAAAGTAAACTAACCTAACTACTATCGACACAAACGTGAACCTAGATTCACACTTTACAAGCATTATCTCTACACATTTCAATGTATTATGATTACATTAAACAAATCGTAAGTATTAACAAAAAATCAGCAGCTAACACTGTCTAATATAATCATCATACTGACATACGATAATATAATAGCTTAATAAGCGATAAATCAAATTTTTATAAATACACTCATAAACAACAAATATGTATATAACATAAATTCATCTCTAAAAAACCTTCCGATCTTAGAATATCATTAATCCCTCAAAGAAACGAACAATTGCAAATACTAACAAAGTTTTATAACCAAATCACATAACACAAAAAAAGACAAAAATTTTAATATAATTGACATTAAAAATTATAAAAAAAGTTACTATTGAAAATAAAAATATGCGCAGATCAGAGTAACGAAATCAGTTAATGAAGCTTCTCATTTCTTGCAACTTGGGTTAATTAAGTTACAATTAGATAATAATGCAGTCTAGGGTATCAGTCCCACGAAGTCACCGATCCTCAAGAACCATAACCCTACCCAATACCGCACGGTAACCCCTGAACTCCTATTGAAACTAATGATTAATTCAGATTTCGGGGAGTGATCATTGGATACACATAACATAAAAAATAAGTTCTTTATTATACCCCCGCTAACACTCGACACGAACTATGACGCATTACCAAGACAAAGTGCTTAAAATCAAGCATAAAGCGTGAAGGGCCATCCATCCAAGACCCTGACCTAAAAAGAAAAAATCAAATGATTATACAATGCCAAACACTAACATTACTTGCGTGATGAATAATACCGGAGCAATAAAACCAGTTACTCATAAAAATAGTTGCAGCCGACCTTTCAAATGATAAAGTAGCTAGCACCAGGATCACCCTATTATCGACCCCCAAAAACCACCCATCCCACCCTTCGATATGTTTCCAACATATTTCCCGAACCCTCCGGCATCAGCATCAGGGAAATCTAAGACGGTAGCCCATTAATCCTACAGAAATCTTGGGACTCTTAACAACAGGACCGAATCAAACATCAAAAAAAGATTACCAGGACATCTTTAGAGACTATGAAATATGACACTATCTTCATCAAAGTGTCACCGAAGGACGAAACGTCCAGACGAGTAGGAGTGGTTGGAATTTAGGAACACTGGAATAGAATAATAATACAAAATGATATAACAAAACCTAACATTACATAACAACAACAATCTTAACCCCTAGCTGCAGGCGTTAGATCAATGAATCAACATTCATCGTATTTACCACAGGCCTAACCGCATATCTTAAGCAAAAAACCCCCCATCTCCGAAGTGAAACAAGCAGTGTTACAAATATCTAGACCAAATTCTCATTAGCTTAATTCACTAAGCACTGGTAAATCCATAAAGTGAAAAAAATATTATTCATAACGTAACCCAGAGAAAACCTTAAGCTTAAGAATAAAACAAGTTTTCAGAAACGTATTTAAGCCGCGGACAACTAAAGAAGTATCGTTAAAAGCCAAAACATCATCCTCCCGAGACGAAAACACCATAGAGATGCGCTCTGTTGAAAAATAGTGTAGCAATACTGAGAGGCCAAAAGAGTGATCAACTTGCGCGAGAAGGCTCTGTAAGCCGTCATTAACGACTCAGAAAATGAGGGAAGAACCAGGAAAAAAGAGCTAAAATGCATGCGGAGGTTCTTGAGAGGAGTCTACAAAACACCGCTGCATACACCCCAATTTCGAGTAAGGAGCACCACTGATTTCCGCCGAAGAGGTGTACTCAGGATGTCACACCTGTTCTCAGATAGAGGGAGCGCATGACACCCTTGCGATTTCTCATCGAGAAAACCGCTAATGAGATTAATGACAATATGTATAGTAACATCCGGATCCGGCTCCAACGCGACTCCGGTCTCCAGTATCCACCTCCGAACGCCAGCCAGCCTTTGACTGCCGGCTTTATTGTCCTGCAGTACAAAAAACACAGCACACTGCCTCTATAGCTTTTGAACAAGTTTAAAGTTTTATTATTTCATTATTATTCCTTATTATAATAATGTAAACAGGATAATATAATATGGCGAACTCTATTATTGATTTTTCAAATTTTATTGATTATTGATAATAGAATTATTTATTAATTAATATCTAAATTTGAAATAAAAGCGATTAAATTTCGTGGAATAATAATTTTCAGATGTACTTTTGATATCAATTATAAAAATATATTCATAATATGGTTTATATCATTCTAATTTTATCTAATTTTTTGCTTTTGGTTTTTCTAATTTTTTTTTAAAGTTTACTTATTCATAACTTTAAATTTATCTAAAAATTTTAATTTTTAATTTTGGTTTTATAACTAAACTTTCAATTGTGTATTCGATTCAAATTAATAATATCTGGTAAATTAGCCGCAATCATTGAAAATATTCAGGATATATCTAAGCTATAGATTTTTTTGAATGTTATGTCTGTCCTTTCATTATATTATTATTATCTATTATGAACAATTGGTTTCTTCCAATATTCTAAAAGATGAACCAAATCTACGGGGCCACTGTATCGAAAAAAAATAAATATTCTATCTATGCTTAGAGTTATCGTATCGGACCTTAAAATTTGGCATGCGAGGAGCGTATTTATATAGATGACGTAACCATCGTTCTATACGGAAGGTTACAGTCACCCGAGGGTCTCCTAACGAAGGGGGTACCCCACCCCCTTAAAAATTGAAATGCTTTACGTTAGAAGGAGCTGAAATTGAAGAGACGGACTTAGAAAAGTAGAATTTCTAGAAAGAGGATTAAAATTAATAATATAGAGGTATTTGGAATCTGAGGATGTATGATTCACGCACCAGCTAGCATTAGATCCGCAGGTGATCGGTGACCGACTTAAATAAACATTGTGAAGTAACAAACAAATATGGTTTGCTTATATATATATCGAAACCCAATAGATCTCGCATATGATGGTTTATAGACACATTATAGGGTGTCTCTAGGACCCCCATTGAGGGGGGCCCGAACTGAAAAAAAAGCACAGAAGTGACCACTAAACATAGGCTCGAAGGAGAGGGAAGAAGTAGATGTGAGGAAGAATAAAGCGCAAGAAAGAAGTTTGATAGTGACCATACTCATGTTAAGAGATATGAGCAGAGTTTAAGACAGCTGCACCACCCATAATGGGGGTGACACCTCCCTCAAGGAAAATCCGGTGCCGAGTCTTAGTTAATAATTATTGTTTTAATGATCATGTGATATAATTCTAATTTTACTACAAGATATGTTATGGTGTCTTTGTATCATTAAAATTGGTATGTCTTTATCTAGAGTGTCGTGTTATGATCTCTGAAATAATGAGTTTCAGAGAGACCATCGAAAAAGAATAATATAATAAAAAAAATAAAATAATATTAAGAAAGAATATAATATAGTAAATTAGTGTGTGAGATATAAAAAAAATTCATTCTATTACTTTGTGGTGCTCCTAATACTATCACAAATTTTAGCGTTAATTTCTTGTAGCATAGCTACAAAAATCACAGATCAGTACAAATCACAGTCACTCGAAGACTGCACAAACTCGACCACCTTTACCGTGTATCTATTAGTGACTCCTATATGGAAACATAGTTAGATCTATAAACGATTTATTCAAGTCATTATTATATTACTTATAATAGATTGCGTGATAAAAGTACAGAATATCCTGAAGCCAATTTTAAAGTAAAAATTCAGTAAATCGTAAAATCAACTAGCCTCTATCTCATCACCCTCCTTGATGAATGTAGATAAGACAATATGAGCTAAGTATTATTACTTATGATACTTACCGTAATACCATTATTAATTTTGTTATTCAATTTCATAATATTGTTTATTTACGTATTATAAATTTTTCATCATTTAATTTGTACAATAATAAAACGATGTAATAATAGCTAAAAAAATGATATACAAGTAAAATACTAAAGCACTACCTCCTTCATGCCCATAATTACGGTTGAAATATCTAAATAATGGACACACCATATTGATATAATGTGTAATAGTTAATCTATTTGATTATTCAGAACAGTCATTATGTAATCTACCAGTCGCGTTACATGCTTATCATTAAATACCACCATAAACGCAGAAGAAAAAGGTATCTAGTAAATTCTAGGTAAATTCAAATCTAATCTCGTAACCAGCCCATGGTTATTGATCTTATTCTTTTAAATCAAATGTTTCAAGAATTTCAAAAATATCACTAACACAATAACTGAAAACCAACAGAGGGAAACTAAAAAATATAAAAACGTAAAATATAATAACGGAGGAAGACGACAAGTAAATAACAACTCCCTCACCCATTCCAACACAATTCAACGGTGCAGAGATCTATAAACCTCTGATATGTATCCTGAAATTATTAGATCATTTTTGGAGTATCAGTGACCCCTCGTATACAAATTCTATTATTAATAAAAAATACACAAAACAGTCAGAGATAATATTATACATGGATTACCCTAAAACACAAGTACATATTTCAAAACTCGTGGCCCAATTGCTCAAAACCAAGACACCCAATGTGCCTTAACATTCAAGAATGTTCAGTTGCAATAATTCCTTGAATCAATACATCACCCACATCCACAAATGAACTTCTCGGAATTATTTATGAAATCACAATGTTATTATTGTTCATCCATCTTCGCTCTCATATGTGAAATCATATAATATCTACACAAGCTCAGCAGTCACACACCATTCCAAGGCCTATAATACGTTAAAGATATCACCACCATAACAAAAACATACACTACTATTGTATAGTGGAAAGAACAACAAATCCTCGTGAACGATTTACCATCTACTGAGAACAAGACGAAAAACTGAATGCGAAGGATATTGTACTTAGCTACGTATACGATCACCACAGCAAATAAACAGTTGATCCCTTCCTCCCTGTTAAGACACAATATGAGTGTACCACCCTTATATAACACAATACCCTTAGTATATGTAAAGAGATTTAAACTTCACTTTCCAAATCCAATCAATAGAAAAAGCTAACAAAAAAACCAAGAATAATCTGGGGATTGGAGGAAGAAAAAGAATGCTAAGAGCTATGATAAAGCGCCAGCGGAATCTCACAACTCGCCTCTGACACGCTATTCTCTTCAGATCCTCGTGAAAAAATTATCTGTGCAGTGATGAAAAAAGACTCGAATTATGAGTATGCCTACCATAACTACCTGAAAACACTGATGATAGTGAATAAAAATTCTTCCTGATATTTTCAAAGGTAATTATTTTAATCAAAAGAGATTTACGTTTCGCCTTATACCCTTACAGATAGACAGAAAATGCACTTTCCGCCAAATGAATCTCTTATCGATCCAACATTCAGCTCCTCACTTCTTACACATGCCCTATCAACCATCTGTCATACATGCCGTCGCATATGTGAATCATCATGTATTTCGATCTTTACTGGGACGCCAGGCCACGGTACGTACGACGAGATCTACATTCACTCAGAATACCTAACTCATATACATCATAATCTATGAATATACCTAAATCTACCGGGTACGTCGGAAGCAGCACAAAGGCGACCGTATAGTCTTTATAATTTTGCGATCGCTTTCTCGTCTATATTAACTTTTCACCACTTCCATAGCAGGATGTACCTACCAAGATTATACATCCCATATAACCGTCTTGAAACTCGTCTGGTAACAGAGCTTAACAACAATAATACTAGAACAAATAATAATATACCTAAAGTTTTTCCAGACGATAGCCTCTATTTCATCTTTTTAGAGAAATCTACTCTGGATTGTCAATCGTTACATATCTATTTAATCAACAATATATATTCACGACACACAGATTTCAAAAATTACACTACTTAAATAAAACATACCGAAACTACTAATACATTTGTATGTGACTTTAAATAAATTATGATTACTTATTTACCTAACATTTATTATATAATCTCGTCCTCCTGACAATCTTCTCTAGTTAAAAACATAGCTTATTTCTTGTATCATATTTATATATAATATAAGGATCTCCTTTCCCTTAATATACATACAGGTGAAAGGGCAGTTAGCTTAGCTCTTGACATAGAACTTTAACATGATCGACACCAGTTTATTATACATCATTCATTTAAAGGTATTCATGTTTATTCATAA
>JABUQX010070723.1:2500-10000 GCA_015478945.1 Trachelipus rathkii | reverse complement strand
CGTCTTCTCCAAGAATAAACAGCCCCCGGCTTCACCCGCCATGACCTGCGTTCATTCTAGACGCAGGCCCACTGACAGTCGTTTTTGACCCGTGGAAAATATCTCACCGACATCCACGCACCCCCTGTGGTCATACACACACACCCTTCCGTCAGTACAATCTTCATTGGAATCGCTCTCCTCTACATCTACCGCGCAGGGGATTTCCGGTAAGAGATCGGCACTAGTCTCCCCCGGGCAATATTCGGGTCCATTCTCTCGTGACGATGGATTTTCTCCCCACGACGAACCTATTCTCTTCAACATCGGACTTCGTCTTTTTGAAGTCTGCTTCTACACCATTTGACGCTCCCAAGATTTCTTCATAACTGACCCATCGTTCTATGCGTGCTCTGGACTTGGGTGCCACCAGTTTTCCACCTCTGCCATCTCATAACTCTTTAACGGACATTACCGAGCCTAGCCATACCGTTCCCGCTTACTCTAGTGATTCTGAATCTTGCCAGATTCCTTTCTAAATATTGCCATCGATTCACGTTTTTATGCTCCTTCCCACTCCAGGGAACAAGTGGGGATGAGTCGGTTACTGTGCTACCCGATATCGCTCCCAAAACCGACACTTGTACCTTACCTTCGAAGGTAACAACGGTCCCTTCGGTTGGCAGTCCCTCATTCTCCGGATTTTGCTGTCACTTTGAGTTCGACACAGGGGGGAGGAGGTTATGGAGATCGTCGGCCGCCTTGGCTCGGCCCTCTCTCCTCCACAGACGCTGTCCGGGGCTCTACTCTGGTGTCTGGGGTGACCCCCACTCTTACAATTGAGGGCACTGGTGGGGTATCTCGTATCCCCAACACGGCGAATCACTATCCTGCTCGCTCTGTGACTACTGTTGCCTCTAGATTGATGGATTAGACATTGGAGAATGTGGATTCCTCTCTGGCCCTTACTTTTGGACGAATCGGTTGTTGATGCTGGATCAATATCTAGTAAGCCTCTCCTATCCCGTCCCATATCCCTTCTTCTGGGTGGGAACCGAAGGATTTCCCGTACTCGCCGAGGTAAGGATGTGCAACCCCCTGATGATACTCAACCTACCACCATCAGAGTTACCGACAGATCAGTTGAATTGTTATCGCATTTCACTGTCTAAATTCTTACAATGGAATTGCTGCAGCTACTGTTCTAACTTTGATGAGTTAGCCTAACGTATTGAAATTCACCATCCAAATGCTATCTGCCTTCAGGAAATTCAGCTTCGTGACCGATATTTTCGACAACCTTCAGGATACAGGGATCCTCTTGTGTCTGCCCATCTTGGCCTTAATGAGTGAGGGGGAGCGGCGATTATCTTCCATAAGTAAGTCTCTTTATTCCTCTACATCTCCAAACTCACTCATATGCTGTAGCGGCACGTGTACACCTGAACCCTACCTTGACGCTGTGTTCACTCTATCTTGCTCCTAGCTGCCCATACATCAAGACGGGTCTTGACAACCTTTTCATGCAACTTCTGCAACCTCTCCTCGTTTTGGAAGATTTTAACATACACCATCCGATGTGGGGAGACCGTCTTACGTCTCCGAACTCTGAGTGGCCGCTTGATTGTCTGCAGCAGTTCTCTCTGGGATGTTTAAACACTGGCCTACCAACTCATGAACGCTTTGATACTCGTTCCTCTACTTGCGTGGATATTTCCTGCTCCATTTCTATCATAGACACTTATCAATGGGAGAGGTCATCTTTCCTCTGTGGGAGTGACCATTATCCAATTTTTGTCACATCTCTCAGCTCCACCCCTTCGCAGCCCTCGTACTCGCTATGGAGATATGACTGCGCAGACTGGACTTTGTTCTGGTAGGCTATTTGAAATACCTTTCCTCCCCGCGCTTGACACCTTTCCGACGCCTGTTGCGGCTTTCAAGTTTTTCCAGACTACTATTCTTGGTGCTGCTGAGACTAGTATTCTTTGCTCACAACAGTGCCATCGTTCTGCTAGGTCGTGGTGGTCTTGGAAGTGCACAGGCCACTCGAGAAAAACGAAAACTTTATAGATCGTACAAACTGATACCATCCCAGTTAAATCTGATCTTATTTAAGGGCGCTGCTGCTCGATCTCGTCGCATTAACGGAAGTACCAGGAGACAATACTTCCGTACTTAGTCTCTACCGTCGACTCATCCACTCCTTTGCCTTTCATTTACAAGGTTGTTCGGAAAATCTCCGGCAAGCACCACATTGATCCCAAAATCGTTCTTAAACACTGCCCGGGCGTGTCGGACGTGGTCAGCGCACCAAGTGCGGTTGCAAACGAATTGATACCACCTTGCGACTTGCTCCAGTGGGTCTAGATGCTGCAGAGAACCATTCCGTTCTGATCGCCTGTTGATACTTGATACGTCCTCCGGACTTCTCGACCTCCCCTGGCGATGACCCTCCTTATAACCATCTTTTTACAGAGGCGGAATTCCGGGAGGCCGGATGGCGTCTCTTACCAGATGATACGCCACCTCTACCCATCCGCCTCAGCTTTTCTTCTCACTTTGTACAATCGCATCTGGCAGAGCTGGTGGCACTGCTTTTTGCCACTTTCAAGGTTCTCATTCTTGACTGAGCTGACCACGTTACCATCTTTTCCGACTCTCAGAGGGCGCTTCTCGCAATTCAGCGGTCCACAAGGAATCCCTTTGTTTCCATCATACAACGTTTCTTGTGCAGACTACATGCCCGTCGGAAGGTTTTGCAGTTCTGTTGGGTTTCCTTTCACGTGGGGGTTGCGGGTAATGAGCGCACTGATGGGGCAGTAGTTCAGGCAGCGCCCTCCCGTAAATTCTGCAACGCGTACCTCCCTCGAGACCTCCGTATGGGACTTTTTCCCGCAACCGACTACTACGCCCCAATCAAAAATTGGCTTTCGGTCCTGCTGGCAAGCCTGTTGGAGTGAGGATCTGCGAGATGCTAAACTCCGCTTAGTGAAGCCCCTAGTGAATAGTTGGTCTCTCCCGATTTGCCTGTGCCGACAACGGGAGGTGACACTGACACGCCTCAGAATTGGCCACACATTTAACACATGAGTACCTCATGTCGAGGGACCCTCCCTCCTCTTGTCCGTTTTGCCGGGTTCATCTGCCTCTCTCTGTCCACCATCTCCTGATTGACTGTCCCGTTTTGGCATCACCACGTCGTAGGTACTTTCCTGCTATCACCTCCATTACCTATAGAAATCGACTTTCCTCCATTCTTGCTGTTTCTCAGCTCTTTCATTCAGACGTGCTTTTTGCGTTCTTATGAGAACTGAATTTACTTCATCAGTTGTAATTAGTTTCCATTGACGTTCCATTTAGTTATGTCTAGGTGCAGACCCTAGTGTTATTTTCACTAGTATAGCCGCTTAACAGTGAGCAGTGTCTTCTTTCCAGGAACTCAAAAGATTATTATTATTATTATGATTATTATTATTATTATTATTATTATTATTATTATTATTATTATTATTATTATTATTATTATTATTATTAATTATAATTATTATTATTATTATTATATTATTATTATTATTATTATTATTATTATTATTATTATTATTATTATTATTATTATTATTATTATTATTATTATTATTATTATTATATAATTATATTAATTAATATTTTAATTAAATTATCATTTTTATTATTATTATTATTATTATTATTTTTTTTATTATTATTATTATTTTTATATTATTAATTATTATTATATTATTATTATTATTATTATTATTATTATTATTATTATTATTATTATTATTATTAATTAATTAATTAATTAATTAATTAATCCTCCTCCTCACGGATCCCCACAAATTGGGGGTGGGGTACGCAACATGCACCCTAAACAGAATAGTTATGTAGAAAAACATGACTTAAGTGGAAGAAGAAAGCCACCGCCCCCTCCCACTACCTCCCCTCATACCCTTAAGTGAGAGACCGTCACGACCAAAATCCGCCCTGAAGCTTCACATCACCGTGACATCCAACCACAGCGGTATCTCGTCAATGTCAGATTTCTTTCCTTTTGGACAGACCGACAACCATGCCTCCTCTAGCTTGTGCAAAATTCACATTCCTTTCCTTCAGACATTCTATAACTGACTTAATTCGATTACCAACATACACACACACACACTCTATACACTTGCTTAACTAACTGACTATTATCCATCCGTTCCATATGAACAAACCATTTTAATACACACATTTATTCTCTCATTCAAATCTTTCTTCACATCACTCAACTCCCTTAAACGCTCAATATTCATTTTATCAATATTTGTCACGCCTGACGCACCCCAAAGATTTTGCATCTGAACAGACTGCACCTTAGATTCTTATATCTTATTCTACACTATAGTTTTGCTACTATACATTTACATCGGTAACAACATACCCTCATGCAGAACCCATCACACACAAGGTTTAGTCCCCTTGCATTCAAAAGTGATTTAATTGCACCAGTCGGCAGCCACCATCTTTCTAGCTTTCTTACTACATTGCATCATCTGTTCCCTTTTCATACAACATATCGAAATATTTGAACGCAGATCTTAGTTCCAGTTTCCTACCATCCTACTACATGATTTCTTGCTGTGAACTCTCCTCACACACCACAATTATCTTACTCGTACTTACGTTTACTTTCAAGCCCCTCCTTTTATACATTCTGCCAAACCCTTCCTTTTATACACTCTGCCAAACCTTCCTTTTATACACGCTTCCAAACCCCTCTACCAAACCTCTCAAACTGAGTTCAGATTCACCACACAAAACCAAATCATCTGCGTACAATAATCGGGGTACCTTCCACTCTCTTCTATTCTACATCAGTTTAATCCCCCCCTCACCTGCCACTCCTACCTTTAATCCTTTCATCACCCCATCCACATACAGTACAAATCAAATAGCCATGGAGACAACACATCAATGCCTCATTCCACTATTATTATTATTATTATTATTATTATTATTATTATTATTATTATTATTATTATTATTATTATTATTATTATTATTATTATTATTATTATTATTATTATTACCTAGAAATGTTTAATTTTAATTAAACTTTAGTAGGATGCTGGTTTGTTTGGAGTTAGTGGGCAAACCAAAGGGTTGAGAGAAAGACTTGCTTGAAGTTGAACTTGTATTTAGACAAAAATACGGACCCCAGTAACCTGGGAATTAAACAAAAAAAAAAGAATAATAAATACTAAGAAATAAAAATAATATAACTAAATTTAACATAAAATATAATAAATAATTATTAGTATATTAAATTTTATATAATAAAAATGAATAAAATTTTGGGCCTACTAGATGGCCTATTTGTTGGCCTACATAAAAATTGACAAGATATTAGTGGCCGAAAAAAAATCGAGCGTAGGTCCCCCATGCAAGTGGCTTTAAAAAATAATAGGCCCTTAGTATATGCTAACCTAAGGGTGTTACCTTGAGGATAAACTAGCTAAGCAATTATAAGTAAAATATATAAAGAAATACGATATAATAACTGCCACTTCACAGGGTACCAACATTAATCACTATTGTTTACATTCATATATATTAATAAATAAATTCGCACTGCCTATTTCACTCACCATGGCAAAAAGAGGTAATTAGCTCGCTTTAATAAGCTTTAGATAACATAAAATAATAAAAAATTCATGTTATAACAGAGCTCGCAAACGTTGCAAAGTTGTGCGAAAAAATGGCGGTAGAATGAGATGGGAACTCTACTAAAAAATACTGCAAGATCTGCTTTCGCCATAGTGAGAAAATAGAGTTCGTTAATAAACTCCGCTTTTGCATTTGCGTGCTATGTTGGTAAAATTGACCTGACCTCATCACCACAGATACTCCCCTGCAGTGCTGAAGGCACGAAACTATTCCAAATAGCGCGCCGGCCATCGAATGTGCCTACCCCTGCTCGATATTCTAGTAAGCGGTTGTGATGGAGTCTGGACAGGATTCCCATATTGTGAGCGGATGATCGGGCTAGTCGGAACGTATGCTTGTGTCGTAGGAGCAGCCCGAGGTGGAGCTGGAGGTGAAGAATCCTGAGCCGATGGAGGAAGGCAAGGGTGACGATGACCTTGCGGGTGGAGTCTGAGCCAGACGTTAAAATTTGGTGCTTTTGGCTGTGGAGAAGGAGGTGGAGGAGGATAAGGAAGAGGATCAGGAAAAGGGGAAGGAGAAGGAGGAGGAGGAGGAGGAAGAGATGCAGGAGAAGAGATAGGAATCGTTAAAAGAACGAGTTGAAGGAGGAGAAATTGAAACAAAAGGTAAAGCGTCAGGGTCAAGAACAGGAAGAGGATTCGCCTCGAAGAAGGCAGGCTTAAGGCGGTTGATCGAAACGACTTCTGTGCGTGTGGGACGTTGGATCGTGAAGAATTTCTCCTTCCTAAGTATCACCGGAAAAGGTCCGTCGTACTTAGGATGGAGAGTGGTGTGGTGGGAGTCATGTCGAAGAAAGAACATGAGTGCAGGAAGAAAGTTCTTAGGGATATATGAATGCACCTTGTGTGACGAGAAGGAGTCGGTCTCCACGACGAAGCACAGCGCTTCAAGCGGGTAAGATAAGCAAGCGGGTCGGCTGTAGAAGGTGGAGAGGACAGTGAAAAGAAGTCACCGGGAAGACGAAGAGGAGAAGCCCATTATACTAAACTCAGCAGCCGAACAAGGCAGATCCTCTTTAAACAGCCGACCGAATGCCAAGCATTAACGAAAAGAAGAGCGTTCAGTCAACTTTCGGATGTGCTTGAGCTAGAAACGAGAGCCTTTAGCTGACGGTGAAACGTTCAACAATGCCGTTCGCTTTTGGGTTAAAAGAAGTCGTGTGAATCTTCTCTGAACCAAGAAGATTCATCAAATCTCTCCATAAGAAGGGTTCAAAAGGTCTACCTTGGTCCGTTGTGACAGAAAGTGGCACACCAAAGCACGAAATTCAATGAGCTAAGAAAGCTTTAGCTATGGATTCCGCATTGGCGACAGAGAGAGGGATAGCTTCGGTCCAACGTGTGAACCGATCTATGCACGTAAGAATGTATAATTTCATACCGCGGGAGGGAGGCAGAGGTCCAACGATGTCAATGTGGACACTTCAAAGCGAGCACCAGGGGGTAAGAAAGTGCCTAGCGGGGACTCTTGATTAATGCCAACATTTAAAAGTTTGTAAGACACGAAGTTTAATTAAAAAACCCCAGATTTGACAGAAATATGCCATAAAATACCTAAAAAATTAATTAAATTAAAAAGTTAGCTCGTTTCCTGCATTCTATTGGTATTAAATTAACTTAAAAATAATAATTTTAATGAGATACCATTTAAATTGGCAGAACTGCTCTTTGCTATCGCAACAGAATCGTAATTAAATTTTTATTATATATATATATATATATATATATATATATATTATATATAGTAATTATATATATATATATATATATATATATTATATATATTTAT